>JABUQX010111247.1:15000-33943 GCA_015478945.1 Trachelipus rathkii
CATCGGTGCTGGCTCCGGTGCGGTGCCGAGTAATTAAATATTTGTGTAATGATACAATATTGGTGTCTTTTATATATGTTAATTGGGGTCCTGTAGTTTCGATAAATAAATCTGGGTTCAGAACATCAAGAAAAATAATAAATAAATACAATTTCTTATTCTTTTTGTTTATAATTTACAAATTTACGTTTTTAACATACCCTAAGCAGTAATTCAGTAAATCAAACCACAATTCAACCCCATTCCTGCCACCCTCCCTGTCCCAGTTGGAATCTATTGATTATTGATCCTATTGATTCAAGTCATATATTTTTACTAAAATTATCTTGTTTTACATAGCAGTAAGCAGTAAATCAGTAAATCCAACAACCCTCCAACCATCATCCTGCCACCCTCCTGTCCACCTTGATCTATTGATCTATTGTAATATGATAAGTCATCTTTCGAGTATCATTTTGGATAAACATAGCATAAATCAAGTTCTTTATACAAAGATCAAACATATATGCTGACGTAAAAAGTTTTAACATTAATTTTAAGGCTTACTTAGCTCATATGAACTATGAATATAACCCAAAACGACAAACTAAACAATCTTAAAACAGGAATAAATGGTTAACGTTAACAAAGTTTCAACACTTAACAACAGTAAAGTAAACTCAACATAACACCAAAACGTACTTATTCAACACCTGTCAAGCATGCTTCTACATAACAATGTTAATTTACATTAATCATGGTAATGATTTAACAAAAATTTCTATAACCTTGTGTAATATTATCATACAGACCAGCGAAAGTATGCTAACGTACAAAGTTTTCATATTATAAAGTCAACATATTGGCTATGAACTAAGAATACTAATATACAACGACAAACCTGATACATACTTAAGCAAGATAAACTGCTAACATTAACACCAAAGGTCCAAACTTACTAACAAGACATACAAAAACATGACTCACAAAACATAATCCCTATTCATACTTTATCAAACATTTCTTTAACATAGTAAATATTTAACAAAAAATTTAAGGCCATAACCGTACTAAGCAGCATAATACCTAATGGGTAAGACAAACAAAGTAAAGTTTTTAACTCTCTGTAAAGCTACACTATGAACATAACATACTTTAACACACAAACCAGAACGAAATAAACAGCTACATTAACAAAGTTCTATTATCATTACAGCTATCATTAGTCAATAAAGCAAACATAAGCGGGAAGTAAAACAAGTTTTCATTTTTTATAACAAATAATTTTTTCATTGAAAAGAGCGTTATATAAATACATAAAAACTATAATACATAAAAATCAGTTTACTTTAATAATTAATGTCTCTAAAAGAGAAACATAGGAATTCCAAGTTGGGTAAGTTTCTATATTCTCTTCTAAGATTCAACACCCTTTGAAAGAATGTAAGTATATAGGCCTTCAGCATCACTAAACCATTTTTCGGCATTTATTTTTGATTCGCAGCACTCATTCTCTCATACAAGAGAGAAGTAAACTCATCCAAGCTGATAGTTATTAACGCATTCCTGTATACTGCATTATATGGGAAACCACATGTTTCGGTGTAAATATCATAGATTACACCATGTGCGATATGTATTAAGTCCTCAAGTATGTCAACATCGTTAAGGTGAGAAGTTAATTCGTTTTTTATTTTAAGCAAAGCTGTAATATTTTCAGATGTTCGAACTGTGAAACCTATACACGTACGCATGAAGGTCACACAATCGATGGGTTTCCAGTACGTTGCGTAACATCAAGGGTTTTTAATATCGTCACACGACGAGAACACAACGTCTATTCTATTATAACCTCTCACACTGTCACCTCTGATAGATATTTCACTATGCATCGATCTATCGGATAACACACACTTATCCTCTACCCATGCTGCTGCGATGTCGATAATCTCGATGAATCCAGCAGCACAAACGAATAAAGGTCTATTATTTGATCCTCTGGCTGGAATACAGGCAATGTAGCGATCGCCATTCGGTTTACGATTAAATATAAGTTAGATAATTCTAAACAAATAAATGCAAACATAACAAAGTTTTGCGTAGAGATGCGGGGAGATGTCATCGTATCAGCACGGCGAAAAATATCCTACTGAAGAAAATAGATTGTATAAACAATCCTTAAAGGTAAGGAGATTCTTCTTTCAACCAATCAGAAGAAAGTAAACAAGAAATGACGCAGGAACGAACCATATCAGCTCAAAAGGGTATATATTCTCCGTTAGCAACACAACACAACCAACAATACATAGTCAAAAAATCAAGTCTTTATAACTACTCAACGAATATATGCTAACGTAACATTGTTTTTTCAACATTAATAAAGCTAACATAACATTACTAGAACTAAGATTAATGTAAATGACAAAACTCAACGATACTGACGCCCCGAAATAAACTACTAAGATTAACAAAGTTCCATATTAACACACTAATGTACGCTACCAATAGGCGTACAAAGCGTAAACCTATTCACTTTTTCGAAGCCTGACGACAGGCTTCGGTTGTCTGAACCTCGCAATGATCCCTCTTTGACATACATGCCTAATCTTTGCTCACTCAAGATGCTCCGCAACAAGGGCGTAAGCGAAATATTCACCGTCGACCCTCGGGGGTGACCCCCTTCTATATACATCCTAGAGACTTGAATTTACCTGTTTCGACTTAACACATACATAGACTTTATATTGCAAGTTTGAAGCAAATACTCTAGTCCTCATATCGAATTAAGGGTGGTAGTGCTTAAATGGTCCCTCGTTCTACTTATATATATATATTATATTATATATTATATATATCATTATATATTTCTTTATCTATTACTAATATTATTATATATCTAATAATCTTAATATTATATATATATATTTGTAATATATATATAATATACTAATTTTAACTTATATATTTATTAGTTATATATATTAATATTATATATATATATAATATATTATTATGTATATATTAATATATATATTATATTATCTATATATATTAATATATAATATTATATATTAATCTTATTATATATATATATATATATATTATATTATATATATTAATTATTATATTATATATATATATTATATATGATATATTAATAATTAACAAATATATATATATATATTATATATCTATATATAAGTAGTATAAACGGTGACTCATTTTAAATGCGCTACCTCCCTAACCTACCTTTTAGAATTAATGAAGGACTAGATATGTGATAATTTATATGCTTTCAAACTTTGCAATCATATAATACTTATGTTATGTGATGTTAAGCCTCGTATAATAACAGTAGTGAATTTTCAAGTTACTACTTGAGTATGTATATAGATAGGTAGTGGGTTACTCCTCACCCCGTATATGAGGTCGTATATACGTGAATATATTATGCGCTCTATACGTACCCTTATTAGCGGGCTTCATGGAGTTGTATGTATACATATAATATTAGGCTTATATATGGTAGTATATATCTAAGAGGTGATATACATTTTAGTAGTGATCAGACAGATACCGCAGGCCTGTCTGTCATGACTTGTCAAAATAATGTAGTAAATAAGGTTCGCTTTGTATACGCTATGGTTAAGGTACTTATATTAAATGTATGTTAGTTAAAGTTATATGGAACTTTTAGGTTTAAATATCGTGTATATTGTTTTTATTAGTGGTCAGATCAGTGTTATGTATTATAGTTATTTTGTACATTAGGTATATTATACTATTATATTCTTTAGTAGTACTAGTTAATTAGTGATTTTGTACTTATATTATATAATGTGAAATAACTAAATGTTAACGTTATGTCAATTATTAGTAATATATATTATATATATAAGTTTATATTATTATGTGTGTGCTTAAGAATATTGCATAATCGCAATTAATAAGTTTGTAACAAACCAAGAACATATATATATATAATATATTATATATATTATATATATATAATATATATATATATATATATATATATATATTTATATATATATATATTATATATATTATGATTCTATATATATTATATATAATATTATAGTATATTTATATATATATATATATTATATCTATTATATATATATATGTATAAATTATATATAATATATATATTTTATATATATATTTATATATATATATATATATATATATACTATATTATTAATATTATATATATTTAAATTATTATACTTACGATTGCTGATTTAAGTCTATACTTAGACGGTGGATATTATTTCTTATACTCTGTATTAACTGTTGTGATAATCTCGCCTATTGGGATTTCGTATGGGGGGTGTACCTATGATTATGCAGTCCCTCTAGATCATATAAACGAGGAATATATTAACTATATATTTATGCTGTACTGATATAGGTTCGTTATCTACATGTCGATCATATTCTTAGGTTTCTTTATTTACTTCTTGATTGTTGTATAAGAAAATCTCCTATACTATTATAGGATTGTTCTTTATATTATAATCACATAAAGTACTTTTTTTCACTAATTCAGTCAGGTAATTTTATCTTTTCCACGTCCAGTGCTTATAGAATATTATCACTAGATTAGATCTCTTCACGTCACTCTTATCATATCTTATATGTTGGTATATTAATATATTTTATACAAACGAGGAGTTATCGTTATTACCCAACGATTGCGTCATTTATTATATATAATAATTTAATCGTAAAACTACGAATTGTAGCTGATTACGCTTACATTTACTCATGTTAATATTATTATCCTTAGTACTTAATAGAGGTAAATAATCAAATTAATTAGATCACTTATTTAATATTCGTATTTTATTTATGTTAGTACTAGAGATTGTTATCACATATCGATAGATTATTAATATCTGTATAGATACAGTTCTATAGCAGCATATGCATGTGGTTAATAGTAATGAGATTATAAGTGTGTGTTATATCGTAATACTTAGATACGTAAATTGGGCCATAGTATATATGATAAATGTATTTTATAATACAATAAGTGGTATTGATAGTGATTGATAGTAGGTATATTTAAATATATTTATAAATAAGTATGATTAATATATATATAGTACAGTTAGTACAAATAAGGACTACTTATAATATATATATCTGATCTAGTTGATGTAAGAATTTAATATATATAATATATACCCTATTGATAGTTACGCAACTTAACTTGTAGAAACTATAATATACTAATCAATGATATATATTGTGTGACTACTTCTATTATATAGCGTACAATGTATTATAGGTATATTTCAATATATCAGTTCGACAATCTGTAAAATTATAATTAACATAATAACTCATAATTAGCATTAAAATATAAAAACAAAGATATTATTAATATCTTCTCACTATTTAATAACGAATATATGTTGAAATAAACTTGAGGTCTTATAATAACTAATATCGACATGGTGTAATTATATAATGAATTAATTTTAACTCAACCGATAATAAACATTAGTATGTAGTTATTTTACATTATATAATATTATTATGGCAGTTATATTACAGGTAAATATGTACGTTTATATATTATAATTATTATCAATGCTATTATATATATGAGATTAAGTTTTTTATACCTTATACTCTCCTAATATATATATGATAGAGTAAATGAGTGCTTAGCTTAGAATCAAATCTATAATGTACCGTATAATATAAATATTAGGGTATTTAGTGTTATAGCTGTATAGCGTTTTATATACTATATCATATCTTATATTCCCAAGAGGTGTTGTATATCTTTAAGATAGGATATATAATATTGAATAATAATTATACCTTATCAGCTAATAATAATACTTTAGAAATCTTATTAGTACTGTTCTCTGATATTAGTAATGAATAATTAAATTTATATTTTAAAATAATGAACTTTATTATTTTTATATTAGGCAGATATATATATAATGTATTTTTATGTAATTATTATATTAAAGCTACATGACATAATATGATAATAATAATATTTAATTGATCTATTAATATAATAATGATTATAACTTATATTATAGTTTTTAAATACAACATGCCGCGGACGCCAGGCTTAAATGTTTATATAGCTTTTATTAAAGTCCGTATACCAACATTCCAGTTTTAGCTACATATATGTATTATTAATAATTATCGTATATATAGCTTAATTATAATTAATCCTAGCTATTATATAATTAATGATAAAGTACTATGTTTTATTTATCACTATAGATTATAATATACTGTATATGTATATTATTATAGCTGGTGTTTTTATAAGTATGTATTATGTATATTCATAGTGTTCAGTCACTTTAAAACAAGAGATGATATAAAATCTTATACTTTTTTGATATATTATCTTATTACCATTATTTAAGGTATAATTATTAATAGTACATAGTACTGGTTATTAGGTATATAGTATAATACGGTTATGCTAATTTTTTGTTAAATTACTATTATACTATGTGTGTATAAGTATAAATAGTTATTAGTGATATTTATATATAAGTATTAATAGAACTATTGTAGATTATTATTAGGTATTTTATATTGTTAGTATAGTATCTTTTGTTGTATTAATTATATTTATATTACTATGTGATTATATATATATAAAGTTCGGACGTCTCTACACTTTGTTATGTTATATATATACAGGTTAAATTATTCTATTGGCTTATAAGTTTTTATGTAATATTATATGTTAAATATTTAATATTATATATATACTAGTATTATCTATTCAATATCAGTTCATATATATATAATTAAAATATGAATAAATAATCTATTGTATACAGTTTATGACATTACTTTCGTCTTGGTATCTGTTATATGATATATTACACAGGTTATATATATAGTATTAAATATATATTATGTATATATATTATAATATATTATATATATAATATATAATAATATCTATAAATAATTAGTATATATATTATATAATTATTAGTATTATAAAATTATATAACATTGTTGTTAGGTACATCTATAGTAACCATATAATGTATGTAGAATTAATATATAGTATATACGTTTTTGAGGTTGTATTTATATGATTATAATGATTTATTAACTATATATACTTTATATATCATGTTAGTAAGGAACGATTAAGTAAAATTGACGATGACGATATGCGTATGAGCGATAGACGACTTGTAATAAATTTTTTGACTGACTAGGATCGATTTAAAATTCGAAAAATAATATACTCTCTAAATATTTCTATTTACTTTGTTATATGTAATTTATACGCAAACTGATGATTAGGATAATGTTGGAAGAATTTAGTAGTTGATGTTTCTACTTCTCCAATGCTATATACAGATGTTGGAATACACTTAAAGAACGCATTAATGTTTCTCTTATCTCTGTATATCACTGATTGAATAATCTTTGGTTTTGAGTTTAATTCATCAGTTTATTAAATTATATATAATAATAATAATTACAAATAGCATAATTATAATATGTATTATGATTAACTTAGTAATAAATGAATCATATATATGATTTTTAATGACTATTAGTTATCTATTCCAATAAATAGAGATACTTAATACGACTGTGTACATACTTGAATAATATCAAAAATTATAAATAATAATATTAATATTATATCTATTAAGATTCAATCGAAATTCAAAAATGGTTGGAACATGAGATGAATGGTGGGATACTAGAGTAATTAATAGTAAATGGATCTTGGTAGATGTAATGTTTGGAATATTATATATAATATATAAATGATATATAAATTATATTAATAAAATAATAATTGCATATTTAAGTAAAAATGACATTAATAAATAATAATACATAAGAATAAAATTTTGAAGATAAAAATATTAATAATATGATAATTTAATTGAAATTACCTCAAATAATAATAGATAAAAAATAATAATATTATATCACAAACTACAATGAAGTCGAAAATGAGAGTGGCAGTTGAAAGTGCAATAAGAATGGAATATAGATATATGTTGGTTTAAAGATAATAACTTATATACACTATATGATTACTTAGTCTATTTAAGGGAAGTATCAATATATAGTTAAAAATAACGTAAATTTGGATAAGTATATAACAATAATAATAAATAATGTAGAACATATATAGAATAATATATATATTTCAAATACTTTATATTTATTAATAATGAATTAATAATAATTTTTACATAATGAATTGATAGATTAATTATATAATAATCATTATAATAATAAATAATTAATAATTAATAATATATAATAATAATTAATACACTAAGGAAACTGCCCTGCGGAACACATAATAGAAATAATCAACAATATAAAACAATTAAATTATAAGGAAAGCATTTGACACAAGTATCACTGATAATCATAATATATAAAATTAATAATTTATAATAATTGATAATATCTAATTATTACATAATAATCAATAATCACATAATATAAATTATAATATATTACATTAATAATATATAATACATAATAAAATAATAATCGGATAAATATAATCATCAATCAATAATAATAATGGCACAATAATATCAGGAATAATCAATAATAAACACTCATGATATAGAAGTCACTACGTGCGAAATGTTGGCCCGGACATTATAGAGGAAGCATAGTTGAAGTGGAACAGTAATTAACGATAAACTGTCATCTAGAATACACTTCGCAGTATATAGTTTGAATCGTGGAACAATTGTTTTGCATATCTTGATAATTTGGAATGTAAATGAAGGTATGCGTTGTATGCATTGCCAAAGGAGTATGTGGATGTGATTAAAGTAGAAGTATACGAATGTTATACATGTACTTAGTGGATTGAAGTAGTTGATGCATAACGGCTTTAAAGTCTCAAGAATAAGAAGCTTGGTTGAATGTACTAAATGCAATGACTCTGAATTTTGGCAAACAGAAAGAATTGCTTGGTATTATGTACCACGGAGTTGTAAAAATAGGAATATTAAAAGGTGTGCACATAACGCTTTGATGTATAGAGGAGGGAGCAGACCGATACTTACGGGCTGAAGCTCTTCGGATAGGAGGAATGAAATAGGGCACTTACGGAGTATATTATAGGAAGCTCACTTCTGCCTTATGAATTGCGCGAAGGTAAGAAATGAGAATAGAGGGGACATCTTGCTAGAAATCTCCGGGATGACATAGGGATGGTCATCTCACTTCGTAACTGATGTATTAGGAATCATGGGGAAGTGTGGAGGGAACACTTCGAAAAACTCTGCATAACATTCGGCATAAAAAAGAGGTAATAGTGATGTTGTGTGGCGAATTTCGTTTTGGTTGGCAAGAAGTGGGATGGTATTTTTGAGGATGGTCATTTGTAAAGCAGGAGAATGTGGGTAGAGTGAGATATGTTTGAAAACATGGTAGGAGAGTTCGCGGTATACGGCTTGAAGATTACACTTGGTGAATGGGAGTCAAGAACGAAGATGAGATGGTGATTGTTGTTCGAATTTGGAAAGTATGTGTAACAAAGGCTTTAGGTTCAAGGGCGGGAGAGTAGTAATATAAATAGGCCGCTTATTATACTGTTAAGGGGATAAGGGTAACTGTGCGATTATATGGTATATTAGTTTAATTAAGAGTGTATGCACGGATAGTTCGGAACTGCTGATGAATCTGATTTCCTTGGTCGGAAGGTGTCGTCGCAGTGTACTGAATGAACCCTGAGTTGGTGAGAGATCAAAGGTTGCGTTTAGAAGTGATAGAGATGTGTATGAATTCAAGATCCTCTTTACATTAGGACAAAAAATGATTAGAGAAATAAGGGAGAAGGAGAAATAACAATTGTATTAGAGATTATATTATTGGATTTTGCTAGAGGCAGAATGATAGATTCATTTAGCTAAAAGGCTCTATTGAGCAGAGTTTCATTAGTTGATATATACTGAGTTGTATGGTAAGTGATAGCAATTCTGAAAGAGATTCAAAATAGAATGTATTTGACGATAGGAAGCGTGTGTATAGAATTAAAGTGGAGAATATGAAAAGTTGAGTGGTTTAGATAGATAACTGCGTTGGTGTGGAGGGCACGGGATGCTGATGCTGCCGCTCTCGGTCGATCTGGCAACTATATAGAATAATGGATGGATTGGAATGAAGAATTAAATTTCGCGCGTGATGGCACGGGGAATTCGTGTTTCTTTGTCTGAAGCAATGATGTCAAGATAGGAAGAGAGTGAAGGATGCCTATTTCTAACTTTTCGAACTGCCGAATCAGATATTTATGTTTGGTGTGCGAACTGTTTACGAACATCGAGACACCTCTCTGACAGGATTGATCAATGGGCGGAGAGTCTGGACAGTGGTGTTGTCTACACAGGAGTATCTGAAAAGCGTTAAAGGGTAGAAATACACTCCAGTCTCATAGATACGAGTCCGACTATGAATGAAGTCAATTGAATTTTGTATACTGGTCTTGGTGAGTGATTGACCGTGCCTGTTGTGAATGTATCATGCTTATGTTTAACTGGTGGAGCAAGGATCTGAAAACAAGTGTTCTGAGTTTTCCTTAATTTATATATTATAGAGTATACTAAGCATTGTTCGGATGTACGTTAGTCCTAATAGGAAATACGATGATGGGACAGAAGTAAGTAGGAGGGTCGACGCTTGTGAATGCGCAGGCAAAGGAATTTGGGTGGCTGTCTTGGGTGTAAACTAGCTCTTGGTTTGTAATTTAGGGTAACAAGGAAATACTAAGTTATTCATTGTGTAGCGTATAACGTAAGGGTCATATTAACTATTAGGGTTATACCCTGTTACGGTATATTATGTGGTTTAATTTATTAAGCTCGATAGACTACGGTTAAAATAAGAGGTAATAAGAATCTAAAGTACAATCTAAAGTACAAGATGGACAATCTTTAGGGGTGTGTTAGGTTTGAAAAGAATTGATAAAATGAGGAACGGACGTATTAGAGAGTTAGAGAGTTGTGTGGTGATAAGAAAGGGGTAAATGAAAAGAAATATTATATTTATTTTAGTACGATTGAGAAATGGTTATGGTTCATATATTGGAAAAGGCTAGTGATAGATCTCAAGGTCGTGATAAGGGATGTATTAAGTAAGGTAGAGTTGTTGGACTGGGAATCTATTAAGAACTAACTTTGTCTCAGGGGGCAGCATTTTGGAGCACAACGTAATCTCAGAATGATAAAAAAGTTGGAATATTTCGTAAATAAGTCTTAAATATAGTGAGATTAGTACTAGGAGAGAGTGAATATATATACTGAGTTTAGGTCAGATTAGCTCAGCATACGAAATAATAGATTAGTGCCAATTTAAATAGTTTGGAATTTGAGCGAAGTTTTTTCGTGATGGCGATATACTGGTTGGTCGCGCCCCATTTGCAACGAACTCACCGGCTGTTATGGATTGGCATGTTAGTGTTGAATGAAATTTTATTGTCCTTACTACAAATTATGATCAATTCGGATTGGGTGTACACTTGGAACACCGAAATTGTAGCTTCATCCAATAGTGTCAAAGGATTAGGTAGATATTACTGATCAGAGACATGTATTACCTCATAAATCTCTAGGGTAGACATTTTACCTCAGTACAGTTTTAAATTCGCGTCTCATTTATTTAAGTTTATATATATAAATATATATTGAACATGTTCTATATTAATTAAAAAATTACATTTATCATATATTCTATATATTATATATATTAATTTTATAACCTATTATATATATAATAATAATAATGTTAATAATAGAGATATTTGTTTACTATTAGTTAGTAAATAGTATATATAATATATATATTTATATCTATATATATATTTAACTATAGGGAAGTATTATGTAATTATATAATTATTTAATTATATATATATATCATTATATTTATATATATATATATATATATATATATATATATATATGCACTTACAATATAATATATTTATTTTGTTACTTTTATTCTTACTTACTTTTTTATAAACTGGGGGCATAAATTTTAAGCCTCTTGTCGTTTTGGTAAACACGTCTGGAAGTTGTTATCCTCTTCGATCCTGAAAGTTGCTTATGAAGACAGAAAAGAACACAAACTTTTCTTTTGTAGTGGGTGAATTTTTTCAATATATATAGATTATACCATTATTTGATTACGGAAAGGCGTAAAAAAAATTGAATCTTATGGTAGTTTGTTATGGGACTATAATAGTCGTAAGCTAGTTGGTTGAAGATCTCTTCGCAATTATTAATTATATTTATAGTATCATTATATAATATAATATATAATATTATTATAATAATATATTATAAATATATATATTATTAATATTATATAATTATATAATATAATATAATTAATATAATATATGTATATTATATAATAATATAATTAATTTAAATAATATATATAATATATAAATTAATATTAATTAATAGTTATTAATATATAAACTAATTATATAAAATAAAATATAAATATTATTAAATTATTATAATATATAATTAATAATTAAATAATAATATATTAATATATTATTATATAAATATAATAAAATAATATATTAATATATATAATTTTAAATAAATAATAATAAATAATAATATATTAATTACTAAATAATAATAATAATAATAATAAAATAATTATATATATATAAATAATATTAATAAATAATAATTAAGATTAATAATTAATTATATATAATATAATTATAATAATTACTGTATTATTATATATATAATTTAAAATTATATATTAGATATTTAGGTATGTATAATATATAAAATCATCATTTCATTAATAGGTATTAGCTTATTATATTTATTTTTATAATATCAACATAATTTTTTAATTTAATTTTTATGTTAATTTATTATTAAATTTAATATAATTCGTTGGTATATACTTCTAAATTAGAGGTGACATGTTGCCGGATTGTTGAATCAGGTATCTGGTATCGGTATCTTGTTATGATAATCGAGAGGCCAGTTTTTGAGAATGGTATCAGTGTGCGCGTGCGAGGCATCAAGCGATATATAATATTGGACCGTCTATTATAACTTAGTCCGATTCCTTCTTATCGTTTTGCGTGTTGAAATTTAAATATGAATTGCAGAAGAAATCATTTATCAGGTTCAATTACTAAATTCTAGTCCAGAAGTTTTATTGAGGTAGTTAAAGCTAGTACCTATATAGTTCTGTTTTTTTTTTCTCCCTTCGATTTTCCTTCTAATCTTATTAAGTAGTGTTTAGCGTTTCTCCAACTTGTCTTTAGCGTTAAATTTTACCTATTTGAACAGCAAGATATGTATTATTAATTTATTAATCAGACGGTTATCTACTCTTTTTTTAATGTAATAATATTGACGTATGAAGAAGCTCAGATATTTGGAATTAAATTAATTTTGTACGCAAATGCCTCATTGATGGATGCTGCTGTCGTAGTGTGGCGTAGATGATGTCTATTTGTAAAATTTACTGGCATTATCCGATTCTCTAGATTTTGCTGTAAATAGGGTTTTTTATCGTTTTAAATTTGGTTTTGCGGGTACGAAGAATTTTCCTATATTCGCTTTAGTTTTGTCTATTTGTTTTCTGTCTTTTTTTTTTTTTTTTTTTTTTTTTTTTTTTGTTGTGTGTGTGTGTGGTGGTGTGTGGTGGTGTGTGTGTGTGATTGCGTGTCGCTGTATGATTAGCAATTTGCAAGGCGTGGCTTTTTTCTTTTGACTTACCAACCATCAATTGGCTTGCCAACTCTAACCTCACTCGCATTAATACTCAATGTGAATATCTACTATATCTCTATATATACTTTAATAACTATATTTTATTGTCTCTTTGTTCTGAAGATCACTCACTAAGATAGGTGCTAAGAATTATCATCTACTTACAACTCGATTTATAATTATCAATCATTAATATATACTTTTTTTGATTAAATATATTATTTACTACTGTTTGAAAGTAAAAACATTTCATTTGCATTAATGTAAATTATATAATATACATATTATATTACTATATATATAAACGTATATATTATATATATATACATATCTCGAGACTTCGAAAATTCATCTCTAAATCATTCGATGTTATTGTTAGTGCTTAAAATAATCCTATTATTATCTATCTAACTTACTATAATATTATACATACAATATATGTTTACTGTATGCTTTTCATGCTATCTATATAAGTATCTACTATATACTAACAGAACAATTTTTACTAATGCCTTTTTGATTTACACTACTACTTCTCACTAGTGACTGTTATAATCTTTTACTTAATACTCATATTACCAAATACTATTTAGAGTAGCGGGTATCACTCATATAATTATATGTTGTGATTGATTGCCCATGTACACATTTTCATATTGTAGATAGAAATACGTACTGACTGTTGCGGTCTGTATAGATGACTGAAATAATGTAGGTGGGAGGAGCAGGCCGAAGCATTTCAGGTTTTCTCTCACCGATCTGGGCACACTCGACAAATTAGACCTATAATCAAGTTCATTACATTGTAGATCTTGAAAACTCAGATCTCATACCGTATTCATGCTATGTATACTCACACGTTGACTTTATACTCTCTAAGTATCTAGCTAGTAATTTTTTCTTCTATAACATATTCGCATCCACCTTTGCTCCTTATCAGTAAATATGTCTGTACCACTTAACTACCCTATCATGATCATTATTATTATTTTATAATAGTACTTATTTATTACTCTCATATCATCCTCTTCTCATCCACTGTTCCATCTATGTCGAGTCTTTATCTAGTATGCTATATATTATTTATTAGATCGATGTAATTTATTATTTAATTGCCAGGATTAGGTGGGCAATTGCGTTGCTTTCTACGTAACTATAATTTGAAGTGAGTGCTTTGACTCTTAAGACGCTTCATTGATTATCTCGATTGAGTGCTCGATTATAAGTGGGAATCCTATTATTGACTTATTTGTTAATTATTGGAGAATAATTAGTATTGACTTGGGTATCATCTTTCCTATTTAGTGTACATAATATAACTATAATCATCAAAACCTAACTTCAAATCAATATATACCATGTACGTTTACGAAAGTCTAGGCTGCTTCATGCGTTCACTCTGACTCTAATTATTCATTGCTAGTAGAAATGCTTATTCGGGTGTGGAAAATTCATCGAATGTTCTTACCTACTCACATCTTGCCAATTTTAATTCAGTTCATTAGAAATCGTATGCAGAGTATAAATCTATTCATTCAGATCGAGCATATAGGATCTGGATTTCATAATCGAAATGGCGCTGACTTCATCTTTGAGAATTTCTCTCTTAACTTATTGACGATTATAGCTCTCTTCCTGGATTACCTAAATAACATCATACTTCTAGAGCTAACATTCACTGTAATCTGCGCACAGCTTTCCTCACCTTATATCGCTTTCATCTGATTGATATTTCGTTATGTGTTGTTGTAATTATAGTAGTTCGTGTTTTGTAATTATAATTTTATGATTGTACAACTCATACTTGAATTGTTTGCTAAGAGTATTATCTATTATTCTTATCTAACATATCATCTATTATTATACTTATTATTAGTTGATCTATTATACTTATAATTATTCTTATTATTATTATTAGTTTATTATTATTTAGGTATGATTATTATGAAATTAATGTTTATTATTATTATTTTATTATTATTATTTATTATTATGTCCGATGAGGTTGATATAATGCACAGTATACTCTAATCCATTATGTGATTATTAAGTGTTTATCAAGTCTTCTTTTAATGATCATATTTGTATTAATTGTTTTCTTTACTATTATTATTACTTATTCATTATTATTTTTTATATACTACTTATTATTATCTGATCCTATTATATCTGTTTTAATTAATTATTATTCTATTATTATTTACTTATTATTATTATTATTAATTATTATTTATCATTGTATTCTTATTGATTGCTCATTTAATTATTCACATTATTATTATTTTAAATTATTATCAGTGTCAGTTACTCTGGAGCTGTTAATCCCTTATGAGTTAATGCCTATTTTGGCTTTATTTATTATATATTATTATTTCTTATTGTCTAAATTACATAATATTAATTAATCATTTGGTATTCTGGATGTTAATGTCAATTTATTAGATTGAGCTACTTGCTCGTATTAAATTATACTGTAATTATTATTTAGTTTATGTATTAAAAATTATCGTTAATTATCGTAGAATTAATTAATATTATCATTGATTATGTTGCTGGGAGTTAGTCATTCGTAGACTATCGTGATTGTTAAGACGTAATGTAGTATAGGGGCCGCGGCTAGTTGCTGTGGTAGTGGTCGTTTATTATTAATATCATTACTATTATTATTATTCATGATATCAGTTACTTAGTAGTATTAGATTATTAATTGGAATTGTGGAATGTGTATCTTCTTAGTTGCATGGTAGTAGCTATTTATCCAGTTACATTCATTGATTCTTATTATTATTAATTATTATAATTAATAACACCTTTATTCAATATATATTTTATTTTGCTTATTTTGATAAGAATATTTTTTTTCTTTGGTTACAAGTTTGATTAAACATTTTAATTTATTATTCTCTGAACACTCTTGAATTCATATTGACATTTATTTATTATTGTTTTATGATTATTATTATTCGTTGTGATAGTTAGTGTAGTAGTATAGTTATCCGCGGAGTGTGGTAGTGGTGTTACCTATGCGGATTACGCACCCTATTATATCCTACTTCATTGTTATTAATCCTATTCATTATTATCTATTGGACTTAATTTATATACTTATTAATTCAAGTCGCTCATATGATTAAGTGTATTTAGCGTTATCGTCATTATCTATTATTTATAGATAGAGTCAGTATTATGTACAAACTTGTTAATGTTTTCGCATGATAATCTATTAATTTATTATTATTATTATTCTTCGATTATTATTATTATTTATTATTATTAGTTATTATTAATAGTTATTAGTTATTAGTAATTAATATTATTATTTTAGTTAATTATGATAATTATTATTATTATTATTATTATATATTATTATTATTTATTAATTTATTATTTAATTATTATATATATTGATTATTTATTATTAATTTTTATTAATAGATCGTATTATTCGATTATTTAATTTATTATTAATTATTAGTTATTAGTATTGAGTATGTATATATGTATTAGAATTTATGATTTGAGTGTATTATTCAGCGTTTGAATGTATGTGAATTCATATATGCGTTCTATGCAAGAATGTAAGTTTCATATGAGAATTATTATTGATTTATTTATTATTATTATTGAATACATATATATAGGGCAGATAATGCAAATGAATAGTATTCAGTAGTGAGCATGAGTGAGTAGTGGTGTATTAAAAAAAATAATAAAATATGATGTCCGCATGTTGTCTGATCACTCGCGTTCAAACTACCTAGCGTATGCTATTTTCACCTACTTGGATGGTCTAACCTTACTATTGTCTTTTGCTATCAGTAGTTCATGTATGAATAACACGCCTTGTTACTCAACTCAATTAGTTATCCACTTGCATTAGTAGGGTAAGCAAAACGAAATAGCAAATTATGATATGCGGTTCATTGCTGGAATCTGGTGGGTTTTCGGCTTTCCTATATCTTTCTGGATGTATAGCTATTTGTAATTTATTCCCATGGTTACGTACAGCTGTTTTTCTGTGAAGCTTGGAAGTCGATAGTATCCTACTGTGATAGCGGATTTAACTGTTTTTAAAATTAAATCTATTATAATTTTTATTTTATAAAAAATTATACTTATTTATTAATTACTTTTATTCTTCAAATAACTTTTCCTAATTATCTTACAGAAAATTTTTTAGATATTTTTATGTATTAAGTTTTTCCGCCCTTAGAAACACTTGAAGACTTGTGTTGATGATTTGATTTTATTATTAGCTTATTATTGATCTTATTAGTTTAGATTGATTATATATTATTGAACATTATTTATTAAATTTTAATTGTGGTTTTGTGCGACGTAAATTCATGGTTTTTTTTATATTTTTTTTTTTTTTTTAAAAAATGTTTTAAACTTTTCAAATAAGTTTTACAATCGACAATTCAATTAAAATATAATTGGAAAAACTAGAGTATAATATTAATATATATATTATACACTATAATATATATATAGCTATTTATATATATTCAATAATAATATATATAATTAGTATAATATTATGTAATATATATATTATATATAATATATATTATATATATAATTAAATTAGGTATGGACGTCCTGAATTATCAGTTTTCAACTTATAGTAACTAGGCTTATTACTACCTCCTATTAAATCTATATAATATTATAAAAGGCACTGACTCAGTGGCTCTAAACCTGACTTAATCATTCGAACGTCTAATTTTAACCTATGATAATTGGAGGATGTTATTAGTAGTGGGTATTTTTATATACTATATATGAGGAGTGAGAGTATAGGTGGTATTTGATGCTATAAGAAATTATATTTATAGATGAAGTTAGTATGGTAGTTGAATGCTATGATACGGTATATTATATATTATTAATATATTTCGACTTATATGAGCTATATATAATAATGATGATTCGACTAGAGCTTGGATACTATATGATATTAATGTCGTCTTTACCGTATATCCAGATTTTATAATTAGTACTATTTTTATTATGCTGGTCTGTATTCCTGACTACTTAGTATTATGTGAGGCGATGGGCAGTCTGAAGAGTTGTGATTGTTTTGGTGTTGTCAGGGCTTGGCCAGCTGATGGTACAGGGATATTGCATTATTTTATTACATTAGTTTTTAATAATTATTAATATATATTTAAATTTTA
>JABUQX010111248.1:0-7500 GCA_015478945.1 Trachelipus rathkii
CATTGTACTTCGTTCAGTTCAGATGGGTGTTTAACCGTTTTCGCATTTATCATTAGAAACGCTTTTTCGCGTTTTCGTGCCGCCGCTTCATATATATATATATATATATATATATATATATATATATATATATATATATATATATATATATATATATATATATATATATATATATATATATATATATATATATATATATATATATCTATATTGAAGTGACTCTATGTCTACCCCCAAAGGCCGCCACTGATATATATATCAACATATATATATATATATATATATATATATATATATATATATATATATATATATATATATATATATATATATATATATATATGCTATATGCTTAACTATATATATATATATATATATATATATATATATATATATATATATATATATATATATATATATATATATATATATATATATATACCGCTACCGTGGCTCAAACGGTGGAGCGACGAATCATGTGGCAAAGATCGTGGGTTCAGTCTAGTTCAGGATCCTAGTTAGAATTGCCTGAAGTTCCCCTCCTTGAATGGGTTATTAACCTTGTGGTGTGAACTTTAATTTAAGAAAAAGAGCGAGCTGTATATAAACCTATATATCCAAATTGAAACAATTTAATAACAACATATATATATATATATATATATATATATATATAATATATATATATATATATATGCT
The DNA here is from genome assembly GCA_015478945.1 of Trachelipus rathkii. NCBI lineage: Eukaryota > Metazoa > Arthropoda > Malacostraca > Isopoda > Trachelipodidae > Trachelipus > Trachelipus rathkii. The sequence continues at coordinate 700 of JABUQX010111248.1, forward strand.
GCTATAAATATTATATATATATATAATTGCACCCTGGAAGGCCATAGTTCGGGGTCCGAAATTCTCACTTACTATTCCTACTAATTAAGTTTTATTTGAAATATTTTTAACTATCAAAACTTTCGGATAAAGTTCAAACATTATTTTCCTCTAACGAATTTGGCAAATATTAAGTATGATTTTAAAGAATAAATTTCATTGTGCAAGTCATTAACCTCATCCTCAGTTTGCAGTTAATTGAAAACTCACTACCAAAATTTCATCAAAGATTTTTCTTGTTCAATTCAAAAATTGTTAAGAGTATTGTCACACAGTATACAAACGTCAACTTATAAACACTAATCAGTCCGTTTTTAGAAGTGACGCATCTGTTTAAATTATAAATTTTTTATTATATCTCTAAATTATTTTAAAATTTTTAACATCGCGAGCTACCTTAATGGACAAGTGACTACTACCTTCCCTCTAAAGACAAGTAAACAGAACAACAAATCTTATTATTTTTATATTATTCTTTAGGGCCAATTTTGTTAAATTATATCGAAAATGCGGCTTGTGCATGTGCTTTAAAATTACCTTACGTAATGTTGTCCAAATATTTTACTTTGTAAACATTGTTATAAACCACATAAAATATCGCAGGTAAAAACACGGGTAATTAAGCTTTCGGCTCTTCGGATATTCATTAAAAGTTAAAAATAAAATGAATAAAAAGAACGCTGAACTTGGCTCACCCATGAATAAATCCACTAAACTTCCAATAAAATCATATAAAGAAACCAGCTCTTAATATCAACGGATTAAAACAATCGAAAAAATGAGGTCGGCTCATAGCAGCGTTAAATGAAAAAAATACCAGCTAGTAGCTCAAACAACAGCGCAAGAAAACTCTGGAAAAAATAAGCAGCCAACAAAAAAAAATTGTGAACAAGGTCTACTAAGGAAAAAAATATATGTCAAATATTAAAGATCCAGCGAATAACTAGTTTAAATAATAATAATAATAATAATAATAATAATAATAATAATAATAATAATAATAATAATAATAATAATAATAATAATAATAATAAAAATAATAATAATAATAATAATAATAATAATAATAATAATAATAATAATAATAATAATAATAATAATAATAATAATAATAATAATAATAATAATAATAATAATAATAAATATTATAAATTTATCTATTCAAGGAGGCCTGATGTTCTGTATGAGGTTTCTGAATCTTTGTATTTATTACAAGATTTGTTAGTTAAGTGTGAATCTCAACTGAGGATTTACAAATGTTAAAATTCTCAACTTTGTTTATAACAAAAGAATTAATTTAAATTTCTGTTAAAAGTGGATCTCTCCATACTCAAAGACCTCCTAGCATTAGGGCATTAATAATGTGATGAAAAGTAGTTTCATGTTTAAAAAAAAAGCACTTTCATTGCTCCCCATCCTAAGACATGAATGCTGATAAAGGCGTCTCTTCAATTCAACTGTTTCACCAACATATATAATATCATAGTTATTGTATTCGATTGACTAGATAGCTGGAAACTTTTCATTCCCACTTCCCAGTTTCACCAAAAAACTTTTTGTAATGCCTAGTAATTCATTAAAAAAGTTCCTTGGCGATTCTGGGAATGAATAATTGCTTGTTTGATTGATTCTTGCTACTCCTCGATGGAGCATAGAGCCTCTGTTATGATTCGCCATGAATAGTTGTTGATATATAGTTGATAAAAGTTGTTTATCAAGCTCCTGCAATAAATGTTACAGCGTACACGTTGGTGAAACAGTTGATTTGAAGAAACTCCTTTACCAGCATTAATATAGTCTTAGAATGAGGAACAAAGGAAGTTCTATGAGTGGACATTTCGTGGAGATGAGCTGGACCATCAGGTTTAGTATCTGCTTGAGTGAAGATTATTTATGAATAATATGTAAACTGGAATAGCTTATTCCTATCTACACAAATACGGTATATATATACATATATATAAGTATAAGAATGGTCTTTCATCCTTCTCTATACCTAGATATATATGCTTCTTTATATATATATATATATATATATATATATATATATATATATATATATATATATATATATATATATATATATATATATATATATATATATATATATATATGTATATATATATATATATTTATGTGTTTGATATAAATATATATATATATATATATATATATATATATATATATATATATATATATATATATATAGTATATATATAGTTGTGTGTGTGTTGTTAAGAATTTTACCTCTTTGAAACGAACAAAGTTTTCCAATTTGACTCGCTTTATGTACCATATTGTCGTAAAAAATATTTTTTTGGTCGTTTGTCGTAGTACACAATACCTGTACGCCAAACTTATCCCAGCACCAATTAATAAACAGTTTTTACATAAACTACAAAAAAATTACATTTTTGGTATTTAAAAAACAAGTCGCAAATGTTAAACAATTAGTGGCAATTCGCAAAATTAAAACAATTTATCGCAGTTCTCAAATTTAAACGTTGAAGTACAACAAGGACAAAATTTTCTCAAAGACTAAGCACATGTACTTATTTTTCAAATATTATAATTAATCTTTTGAAGATTTTCTTTTAAGAGATCGTTCCATGTAGCTCATGGAAGTTTAAGAAACATTGGATGGCGATCCTTCTTCAAGCTGATGGGAGATAGCACCTTGATGAATTTTTCGTGCTCGATGGGAGATAGCAATGACAGTTAAGTTGGTTTAACTTTAAACAATCAACATCTTTGATTACCAGAAAAGATTGCTTGTAACTTAAGGTGTTTTTCGTACGATCAGTGCTTGTACACTAAACAGAGTCATAATTATAATTTATACATTATAATTTATAATGGTCAACGCAAATAATTTACATTCATATTTTGAACTTTTTGCTACAATTATAAAAATTTTAAGTCGAAGAGGTTTAAAGTAAAAATCTAACTTAAATAAGAATTTGTATATTTCCTAAATAGGAGACTTTAAATATTTTATTTTCCTATTTATTCGTATCTTGACTGGCGGCGAGGAGAATCATGAAAGGAAAACTGGGCTGCCATCTCCAAGGAATTTTTTCTTTACGTCTCAATCACGAATATTTATTGGCGAAGAACTATTAGGCATTTAATTTATTCTGATCAAGAATTAATATTAAAGCTACATTTATTAATTAAAAAATTTATATTTTTTTTACAAGGTTATATATATATATATATATATATATATATATATATATATATATATATATATATATATATATATATATATATATATATATATATATATATATATATATATATATATATATATATATATATATATATATATATATATATATATATAAACGGCATAAAGACTTAAGACATCAACAGTAATAATAGATAGTAATGCCTTAATTAAAATATTGCTTTTGAAATCCTTATATAAATAGAAAATCAATACTCTTTTAATAAGAGGTTGTAAGTTTAATATCAAATATTCCTCAATAAATTTCTTTAAATATTTGATATTAAGCTTAACCTCTTATTAAGTGTTGATTTTTTTCTATTATATAAGGTTCTGATTAACTATTTTAATAAGTACATATAGAAAATATTTATAAAAATATATATATATATATATATATATATATATATATATATATATATATATATATATATATATATATATATATATAATATATATATATATATATATATTGTAACATTCTACAAAGCATGTGTCGTAATATTATGAAGAAAATAAATAATCTTATTGATTATTATTAATATTTCGAAGAATTATTAAGGTTGCCAGAGAGCGATTTGTTTGGGTTGTCACACATTTGTCTAGAAATATGTTTTAGAAAGTCAATTAAAATTAAATAATTTGTTACTCTTGGTAAATAAATTCAGAATTTAAAATTATCTTTTAGCTGGAACTGAAAACACTCTTTATATATATATATATATATATATATATATATATATATATATATATATATATATATATATATATATATATTTATATCTTTTTTATCATATATAGATATTTAACAAATATATATGGAGATACATATATATATATATATATATATATATATATAAAGTTAACACCACCACTCACGGGCAGAGCCCAATTCAATTAAGGAGTGTACTCAGTTTACGTCTGAGTAAGAGGAAGCTCAACTTGTGAAAAGATTTTTGAAATCCGACGTCCCGTTCCGTGTCCCCGTTACTATAAGTTGTTCATATATATATATATATATATATATATATATATATATATATATATATATATACTATATATATATATATATATATATATATATATATATATATATATATATATATATATATATATATATATCTTTCTTCTTTCTTTATCTTCCTTTATTTCCCAAGAATGGGAGTAAGGTGCGTGACGAGCATCGGAAAAGAAAAGCAGTAGAAGAGCATGACATAAGTCGAAAAGAAAGCCCAGCCTTACCGCCCCTCAGTACCATTAATTAGTGAGGACTCATCGCAGTCAGAAAATCCACCCTAAAGCTTCATGGGACAGCGATGGACCCTCACTATAGTAGATCGTCAGTGTAAGGGTTCATCCCTTGGCCCAGGTGGGCCACAACCATACCCCTCACAATCCCCCGCCATTCACTCCTGTTATACACCTTTCTTCTCGCCTCTACCAAACTCACATTTCTCTCCTTCAGACATTCGTTCACCGACTCAATCCACTTTCTCTTCGGTCTCCCAGCCGGTCGGTTCCCAACACACTCTCCACTATACATCCGCTTAACCAACCGACTATCATTCATCCTTTCCACATGACCAAACCATCTCAACATACTTTCATTTATTCTCTCATTTACCCCTTTCTCCACACCACACATCTCTCTAATACGTTCATTCCTCATTTTATTAATTCTTCTCACACCTAGCATTCCCCTAAGATTGTCCATCTGAACACATTGAACTTTAGATCTATACTTCTTATTCCAGACCATAGTCTCTTTTTTTCACCATACAATAACACTGGTAACAACTTATACCCTCATGTAAGACTCTAGCGCACTCAAGACTTAGTCCCTTTACATTCAAAAACGATTTAATTGCACCAGCAACCTTCCTGCCATTCACAACTTTCCTACTACACTCTGCATCATCCGTTCCCTTCTCATCCAACACATACCCTAAATATTTAAACTCAGACACTTGCTCCAGCTGCTCACCATCTAACATAACTTCACACTTATCTACGTTTACTTTCAAACCCCTCCTTTTACATACCCTGCTAAATCTCTCTACCAATCCTCTCAAACTCTCTTCAGATTCGCCACACAGAACCAAATCATCCGCATATAATAGGTAGGGCACCCTCCACTCATCTCCATTCTCCATCATTCTAACACCATTTCCTGCCATCCCCACCTCGAATTCTTTCATAACCCCATCCATATACAAATTGAATAACCAAGGAGACATAACACAATCCTGTCTCACTCCGCTATTAATCCTAAACCAATCACCATTGACACCATTTATTCTTACACACGCTTCACTATCGTCATACATACTTTTGATTCCATTCAGAAGCCTACCACCAACACCATATATCACTAATACCTGCCATAAAGCTTCCCTATTAACTCTATCATACGCCTGTTGTAAATCCATAAAACCTAAATATAATTTATTCTTCTTCTCCCTCATTTTCTCAATCATTTGTTTCAATGTAAAGATTTGATCCACACATCCTCTACCACTCCTAAACGCACCTTGTTCTTCATCAATCAGTCCATCAGTCACTCGACGCACTCTTTCGACCAAAATACCAGCATATACCTTCCCTACAACACTCAATAAACTTATTCCCCTATAATTTCTACAATTCCCCTTTTCTCCCTTACCCTTATATAAGGGTACTATTACCGCTCTCCTCCAATCCCTTGGAACTATACCCTCCATAAACGCTTTATTACACAACTTCCAAATCCAATCAATCACCATCTCGCCTCCGCTCTTGATCATTTCACTAGTAATTTCATCTATACCTGCAGATTTACCATTCTTCAACTTTCTCACTCTACCCATTACCTCCTCCTTACTAATAACCTCATCCCCAAAATACCTATTCCTTCTTGCACCATCAAAACCACACACATTCACTAACACATCATTACTGTTAATATTGTGCAGATTTTCGAAGTGTTCTTTCCACACTCCCCTCACATCCATTTCATCAGTTACAAAAGCACCATCCCTATTCATTATTCTAAGCAGTTCCCCTTATTCTAATTCGCAACATTTCCTTCTCTCCAGAAAGCTTCCGCTTCCTGTAAGTCCTCATTCATCCTCCTTCCAAACTGTTCATTTACCTCTTGTTTCCTCCTACGTATGCACCTTTTAGTATTTCTTTTTTCCTCCTTATATAATTCCAAGCATCTTTCTTTTGAAACTTCATCATTTGCTTTTAGTACATTCAACCACGCTTCTTTTTTACCTTTAACCGCTTTCATCACCTCTTCATTCCACCATTCGCTGTTAACATTCTTACTTCCTACTTTAGCACATCCACACACTTCCTTTGCACTACTAACAATTGCTTCCTTCATTTGCCCCCAGATTTGTTCAGTATCAACTTGTTCACATTCAACCGATTTACTAGCAAGCGCTCTTACATACTTATCCTTATTGTCTTGTTCACTTAACTTCTCACTCTTAATTTTACCTACTTCCTTTCGTATCACCTTCCTCTCCATCAATCGAGTACTAATAAAT
>JABUQX010111248.1:15000-25000 GCA_015478945.1 Trachelipus rathkii
ATTCATCAAATTTGTCATTCTTAATTAATTGAATGAAAAATTAATTCGCTTTTATAATTGATTTAATAACTAAAAAAAAATCTATCCAAGATAATCACTAACTCTTATACGTTTAATATATATATATATATATATATATATATATATATATATATATATATATATATATATATATATATATATATATATATATAATATATATATATATATAATAATAATATATATATATATATGTAATAACAATATATATATATATATATAATAATATATATATCTTATATATATATATATAATAATATAATAATAATAATAACATATATATATATATATAATAATAATAATAATAATAATAATATATATATATATATAATAATAATAATAATAATATATAATAATAATAATAATAATAATAATAATAATATAACTATATATATATAATATATATATATATAAAAAAATATATATAACTAATAATATCAACTAATAATAATATATATATATATGTAATATATATAACCAACATATATATATATTAAAGACTTACATCTGTTGAATGATAACCCATAACTTTTGTGTTATTGAGAATTTTTAAGTTGGTGATTTCATTTTGATTTAAAGACGTGGTCGGAACGCCTCCTCCTTTTAAACCTTTTAGGACCGATTTCTTAGACGTACTCGCACGAATCTTTTTTATTTTCTCTTTAGGAAACTCAAATTTCAAAAACGTTTCCGCCAAACAGATCAGTTTCCTTTCACGATATTTATCTTCACTTTATTTTCTTATTATTATTTTAATTTAAAAATTTTTAATATATAATTGGGTATTTTGGTTATTTCTTTTATATATATATATATATATATATATATATATATATATATATATATATATATATATATATATATATATATATATATATATATATATATATATATATATTTCTATATACCTATATATATATATATATATATATATATATATATATATATATATATGCGTGTGTGTGTATGTGTATGTTGGTTTGTGTTTGGGCGTGTGCCTGAGTGTATTTGGAGAAGAAAAATTTGAAAACCTTTTCACTGGACAAATGATAGAAAAGAATGATTGTAAAAATATAAAATTCATTTCCTCCACAGTTGCTATAGCATTCTTGCATACACATTTCGTTCACTCACAAAACGCACAAAACGCACACAAAAGCACTGCCATCTTGACGGTTTGAGGCTTACATTCCAAATTATATGTAATAATAATATATATATATATAATAATATATATATATATATATATATATATATATATATATATATATATATATATAATGATAATGCATATAATAATAATAATATATATATATATATATAATATATGCTAACTATATATATATATAATAATATATAATAATAATAATATTATATAATAATAATAATATATATATATAATAATAATAATAATAATAATATATATATATATATATATATGTAATAATATATATTTATATATGTAATATGTATATAATATAATAATAATAATATATAATAATAATAATATGTAATATATATATATATATATATATATATATATATAATCTTTATAATAAAAAAATATATATATATATATATATATATATATATATATATATATATATATATATATATATATATATATATATATATATATATATTTATATATATATATATATATATATATATGAGTCTTTTTAATAAAATAATTTAAATGGTAAAGTAAAATAAATTATTACAATTTTATTTGAAAGTGAAAAAAAGAAACTGATTTATAAAATAAATTTAAAGAAAAGCAACTACTTTAGTAATAACAATTATAATAATTAAATTCATTTGGAAATTTTCCTTCCTACTCTGTTCTTAAGAGTAAATTTCAAAGCTATGGGCGTACGTAGATCTTCATATTTCATATAAAATATATAGAAAAAAGCCATGCATCATACCTTGCTGTTGAGCGAAAAAATAAGCAAATTTCGCGAGTACGAAACTTTCGTTCACCCAGTGAAATCGTACGAAATAATTTGAATTTTTTTTTGAATCTCTCTCTCTCTCTCTCTCTCTCTCTCTCTCTCTCTCTCTCTCTCTCTCTCTCTCTCTCTCTCTCTCTCTCTCTCTCTCTCTCTCTCTCTCTCTCTCTCTCTCTCTATATATATATATATATATATATATATATATATATATATATATATATATATATATATATATATATATATATATATATATATATATATATATATATATATATATATATATATATATATATATATGCATATCTATATTTATATATTTATATATATATATATATATATATATATATATATATATATATATATATATATATATATATATATATATATATATATATAAATATATATATGAATATATATATATAAAAAAAAAAAAAAAAAAAAATCTTACTCCAGAGCAAATTTTGAAGGGAAATTTAAACAAGAGAATATAAATATCCCGTTTAGTTTTTAGGATTTATACCTATATAAAGAAGGAGGAATGAGGAATAAGAATGAATGGTGTTTGGAACCCCCCGGAGGAGGGTCCCCAACTGAAATAAAAGAAGTAGAAATGCACGGAGTGCATAAGAGAAGATGGAGAAAGGAGACTGAGAAGGAGACAGAGTTGGTACAGGCACCGGTGCTGGAGCCGGTGCGGTGCTGAGTTAGTAAACATTCGTTTAACCTCAGACTGACATTTCTATTTTCAAAATCTCGTTTTCTTTTTATAATCGTCAACTAAAATATATTGTTTGCTATTTTTATTTTATGTTTCATTTTACATTTATTCTTTATGTTTTTAATTTTTGCTTTCAATTTAAATTTTTTATTACTTTTTAAATTTTATTTGTTTAAAACATTTTGTTTTTACTAAAATTTTATGCTTTTCATGTTTATAACTTAAAAATTTGCATTTTTACATACCCTAAAGCAGTAAATCAGTAAATCAGTAAATCAAACTACCAACCACCCTAATCCATTGATCTATTGATCTATTGATCTATTGATCTATTGATCTATTGATTCAAGTCATATTTTGTATAACAAAACAAAACTTTTATTTTTTTATAACATAGTAAAATGTAATAGTTTACTGACCCTAAAGCAGTAAATCAGTAAATCAAACACCAACCAACCCACCCGTGATCTATTGATCTATTGATCCTATTGATTCAGTCATATTTTTATTAAAATTGTTATGTTTACATACCCTAAAGCGTAAATCAGTAAATCAGTTAATCAAACCACCCACTCCACCCTCCTACCCATCCATGATCTATTGATCTATTGATCTATTGATGTATTGATTCAAGTCATATTATAAGTATCTTTTTGTATAAACATAACATAAAAATAATTTTTTTTGCTGTAGCTGTTGTTGTTGAAATGTCGCGTTTGTTGTTGCATTTGTTGCAGTTGTTGATGTTGTTGTTGTTGTTGTTGTTGTTGAAATGTTGCGTTGCTGTTGTTGTTGTTGTTGTTGTTGTTGTTGTTGTTGTTGTTGTTGTTGTTGTTGTTGTTGTTGTTGTTGTTGTTGTTGTTGTTGTTGTTTAATGTTAAATATATCAAACGTTCAAGTTAAATGAAAATATACAACACCAAATATATCTCTAAAATATAGTTTTTAATTTTACATTAACATTGTAATAATTAAAAACTAAACAAAAATATATCTCATCTAACTAACTGACATACAGCATTCATTAACAAGGTAACTAAATTAGAAGTTGCGCTCCATTATGACCATAATCTCAATCTTTACTATACACAACCGCTCAAAATATTATTATTATTATTATTATTATTATTATTATTATTATTATTATTATTATTATTATTATTATTATTATTATTATTATTATTATTATTATTATTATTATTATTCCACATAGATCTCACAACACCAATAACGCGTGCGATCACTTTGCCTGCAGGTCCACAACTAGAACATTGGTAGGTAAATTGCTCTCTACCCGACACCTAAACATTACGTAATCTTAGTACGCTCAAGGGATAACCAATCAGAGAACTGTATTTGCTATGCCATCACGGACAGCCAATGAAATTCGAGGAATGACTCATTAATCTGAATATCTTTTGACACATGAGAAGGGTAACGAGATTTATTACTTTGTTCCCGATATCTTTTGACACATGAGAAGGGGTAACGAGATTTATTACTTTGTCCCCAATATCTTTTGACACATGAGAAGGGCGACGAGATTTATTACTTTTGTCCTTACTTAACATCTGTTTTGATCTTAAACAGTAGTTTTATTATTATTATTATTATTATTATTATTATTATTATTATTATTATTATTATTATTATTATTATTATTATTATTATTATTATTATTATTATTATTATTATTATTATTATTATTATTATTATTATTATTATTATTATTATTATTATTATTATTATTATTATTATATCAACTATATATGTATATGAACATAACAAACACACACACACACACACACACACACACACACACACACACACACACACACACACTTACATCGGACACTTTCAGAAAGGTAACATGAAATACTTTTTCTTATTCCGTTTTGGGCCCGCTCCTTTCGAAGAAATATCAACACGAAATGAAAGCCGATTTTATGCTATAGCCACTTGCATAAAGTGATGCAATACTTATTATATTTATTAAACAAACTGGTAGGTTTGGCAACGGCGCATCATACAGAGGCGATTTGACAGAACTGTATAGATTTGGATGCTGAGTTATATATAAATCGACGAGCTACTCGATGGACCATTCTTAATCAAGAGCTCTTACGATCAACACTTTAAGACACATTCGTTAGATTCTGTAGTATCATTATCCAGTTTTTTATATATACACATGAGGATTTTTCAAAATCAATACTTATTCAGCGAAGTAAGTGTTTTTCTTTAATATATATATATATATATATATATATATATATATATATTCGTAATAATAATTATAAAAATAATATATATATATATATATATATATATATATATATATATATATATATATATATATATATATATATATATATATATATATATATATATATATATATATATATAAAAATATACATAAAATATTATTATAGAAATAGATAGCGATATATATATATATATATATATATATAATAATATATATATATATATATATATATATATATTATATATACATATCTCTAAATATATAACTCAATAACATATATATATATATATATATATATATATATATATATATATATATATATATATATATATATATATATATATATTCTCGTTTAAAAAATAAAATTGTAACACATCTAATCAATAATTAATAACGTAAGGTAATTAGATCATTATCAGTTAACAATGGAGATTAAATAATTTATGCATATCTAAAAAAGTTCTTTTCCAGAAACTTGTTGTATATACATCCATACACTTGGGTAAAAAGCATCCTTCGTGTCGTTATCGACGCATCGATTAAAAATGGTATGTTGCTATGTAGATATATTTAATATAAGGAATGAGAAATACTATGTTAAACTAATATATTACAGACATAGTAACCTAATTGCATGCAAACTTGACCTTAATTGTTTACTGTATCATAAATAATAATGACTTTAAATTCCAGGCTAGTCCTTCCAGGATGAATGCAGCTAATAAGAAGAGGAAGACCACTATAACAGACATAACGCACATCTCTGTAGAGAAACTAAAAAACCTTTACGTCATTTGTATGACGTTCCACGACTTTTTTAGTTTCTGTACAGAGAAAAAGACTTTAAACTGTTCCGTACTTTCCGCCACTTGACCCTCTATCTTTGCGGCACATCTGTTTGTGGAAATTCTCTCTTGAGCAGGCCCTCCCCCTGAATGGCAGAGCAGTACTCATACAAAGGGCGGATGGGGCCCTTGTAGTTGGGTAACGAGAAGAGGAAAAAAACTATCTTGGTCTAAACAGGTCCCAGTTTCTTTGGAGGCCGCCTAGCAGCCGTTGTGATGTGAGGTTTCAAGACATTTTTTTGTTTATGTTAAGACCAAAGGATGTTTATATTGTCAACAGGAGGACAGAGAGAGGAGCAAATCGAAAAGAGATAGGAAAGTTGGAAGGTGTTTTAGAAAGGGAGTTTTTAGAAGTTGAGTTTTTAAAGAATTATATTTCACAAGGTTGAGACGACCCCACCCGGAAATTCTATCCAGATCTGCGAGAATAGAATCGAAAAGATTAGATAAGCAATTCTAGAAGTAAAAAAAGGAAAGTTGGAATGAGTTGAAAGAATGAAGGAGTCGAGTCATCGGCATACAGTGGATAAGTTAGATATTGCGGAGTGAGAGAAGATCGTAATGAAAGTAAAGATAAAGTAGAAGATAAGACAGAACCCTGAGAGAACACCACAATTGACAGAAAAGAAGAAGAATTCCTCCGTCAACAACAGCCGATATTGAGCGGATTTGAGAGAAAACTAGACACAAGTAAGCAAGGAAGGAGGAAGCAAGGTACCAGGGAGCTTGGAGCAGTGACGCACGTTCCATGCCCGATCAAATGCTGAATTTATTCAGCGCCACCACGCAAGTCTCCATAGTTCTAAGGGCGGAAAACCATAAGTCAGTAAGATAGGAAAGTATATCGCCAGTAGACATCGAGCGCCGAAAGCCGTACGGGCGATCGGAAAGAAGTGAATGAGATTCCAGATGATCTAAATGAGAGTTGAGAAGGGTTTCCAAGATCTTAGATAGAATACACAGGTGAGAGCTATAGGGCGGTAGTTGGAAGGATCAGAGTGGCTACCTTTTTCCAACTGGTTGGACATGTGCGTGCTTCCAGCACTGAGGAAAGTATTAGTATTAAGACAGAGAATATAGTTGAACGAGGAGAGGGGCCAGCACGGAAGCACACTCCCTCAAAACTCGGGGAGATGCTATCAGGCCACCCGCCTTCCCAACGTTCATAGATTTCAGGAGCCCATGGACCCGATCAAATGTAATCACAGGCAAGGCATAGGACACCTGAGAGTAGAAGGAGGATGGAAGAGAATGCCAGAATCATCAGGGTTGGCAGGTTAGAGAGGAGAAAATAGGAGGCCGAGGGTGGCCTTTTCAGTTGGAGTAATAGTAACAACAGAACCATCAGAACGAATGAGGAGGAGAAAAGGCAGATTTACAGAAGTTGTTAGTTTTTGGCAAGAGGCCAGAAATATTTATCAGTAGGAGATCCAAGCAGGTTAGCGCACTTTCCTTTGGTGAAAGGCCGCTTTGCTCGTCAAAGAGTAGATAAGCACTGTCTCTAGCCTGAATGGCCAGAGAACAAGCACGATCGAACCATGGATTATGAGGAGAGAAAGATTTAGTCGAAGAAGGAATGAACCTGCTCATCCCATCAACGATTACAGCTCCCACCTTATCGGCAGAAGCCGAAGCGTCACCAGTCAAAGCAGTCATTCCAATTATAGTTAGCGTAGAAGCAACGCAAGGCCCCAATCAGCCCGATCAAAGTGTGCCAGAAAAAAAGAGTAGGGCAGGATGGAACTGTTGGAGAGAAAGTATTAAAATTAAGAGATATAAGGTTGTGGTCAGATTTACCAATAGGAAGGTGGTGTATTTATAGAGAGAGAAGGATTAGTGGTGAAACATAGGTCAAGTGTGTTCAAGAATTGGTTGGGACGATCCGGATGTGTGTTGGGTTCTTTAATTAGTTGCTCCAGATCGGTGAGAATACTAAATGATTCAGCCTCCTCCCCACCTAAATCAGTATGAGAGGACCCCAACCATTCAGTGTTGTGTACATTAAAATCCCCTAAATAGAGGACCTCAGTATTTGGATGAGAAGATATAACAGTGAACAGTCTCGTGAGAAGTAGTAAGATATTCAAAAAAGGCGTGAAAATCTGTTCTGTTAGGAGAACAGTAGCAGAAGCACAAGATTATTGTAGTAGAAGGAAGAAAGATTTTAAGCCACAGAACATCGAAGTTAGGAGATTCGAGATTCTCGAGACGTGTTACAGGAGTGTTTATGTTTACATAGGCATATACTCCACCCTTTAGACGGAAATTATGGAAATAAGTTATAGTTAGATACATTAAACGAGTTAGAGGTTGATTATAATAAATGTGTGAGGTCAGACCAAAGAGCAAGGGTTAAAGAGCTTAGAGTTAGAAAACGGATGCAGGTTAGATTTTAAGTGTCGGATGTTAGTAAGTCTATAGAAATCCCGCGCCTGCGCAAATCTGCCATTACACACGCACACACAACCACACCAAAACAAAAACAACAAACAAAGACAAACAGACAAAAAAAAACAGGTTAAAATTATTCACACTAAAAGAACCATAAATATTAAAACGATAAAACCGTATTTATAATAAATATGTAAAATATGAAAAATTTAGAAAGTTTAAAACACTCACGCACTCGTACATCCTCACAAATTTACTATTTTCTTTTACATATTCTTAGTTCCTTCATCATTTATAGTAGCACAAGGGCCATATCCCAGGGTATGGCCAAATACCATACACGTCGTTGTCATTGCGGCAAACAACCAAACTCCTCGGACTTGGGGGTCTTGACCAAGTGTACTGCTGACATGACTTGTTTGATCGAGCATTCGAAGTGCGCACCGACCTCGAACTCGACTTTGGAGATAAGCCATTACCCTTGGAGGTACACCGTGGTCTTTGACGTGCAGTGCTGCCAATGAAAAAAATCCCAAAACTCCTCCGGAGTTCGGGGCAGTTCCTAGTCAGCAGAAGACATGACTTGGTTGATTGAGCCTTTGAAACACAGGAGGCGCCCAACGGGAACGGTGCGGTGCGGGTGCAGTGATCGGGCCCAGCGGGGCTAAAGCAAACACGTCTTGAAGCTTAGAATTAGGTTCACAGACCTTAGAAACCTCTAATTTGACTCCTCAAGCCTTCAAAATCAACGACTAGGGAAAATCAGGTCTAAGGCAGACACTTGAGCTTGGAATTTTCTGCTCAAGGGCCTCGCCGACCTCAGAATCAGTTTCCGAACCCCGGGCCCACTAATTTGATATAAAACGCAAGAAAATGCTCAAACCATTTGTCTAGTGCCAAAGATTGCCAAAAATAATAAATAGTAACAAAATATTCGCCCTAGTGCCGAATGTTCGTCACCCGTCATGACTTTATGACGAGGCTGTCCAAATTACTACTGTCGTAATATTCTATCTACTCAACTATAACACAATATTCCGAAAAGAAACGACAAGAACTAAAACTAAGCTTTTCCTTTAGTATTCTTGGTGATCTATCTTCAGGTAATTTTAACAAGGGTTTTACTCCTATTTAAAAATATTGAAATCATTGATATTTACTTAGAGATTAAAATCAAGCGAAGAGATGCATTACAAAACTTTTTGCTTTGAGCAGATCGGATAAAAATTAAGAATGAAAAGGATAAATAACTATTTTCGCATCCCCAAACTCAAGATAGTCTCGAATACGTGATGTTCTTGCGCAGCTAAATTCCATTTAGCCACAAAAAACTAGATTGTAAGAAAATTCAAAAGTGTTTCATTCGCAAATACCAAAGGAAAGAGAAAGCCTTTATAAATAATTTTGAGACATTTTAGACAAGAGCAAGGGTACGTTTTAAATTGGTAAAATGAATTTACAAAATAATTTTATAGCAACTATAATTTTTAAACTCTTAATTTTAATTTGTAAAGCTGAAAATTTTTCCTCAAATATTTATCTTATATACATTACATCTCATACAAATTCTAAAGAAAATTCTAAGAAATTTCAATTTTCCCCTTAAAATATCAATTTCATCATTCATAAGGATAAGGGGTGGCAAAAATCTTTTGCCCCCACCCACCTTCCCAAAAGTCCTGCGTACGCCATTGGGGTCAAATTTAACTTCCGTTTTGAGTAATGAAAATTGCGGGATGAATAGAGGAGCCTTTTATAAACCTCTTACTCTTGTTGAAATTTGACC
>JABUQX010111248.1:30000-38336 GCA_015478945.1 Trachelipus rathkii
CGTGAGGAATAGTAAAGACATAGTCATAGACATGCTGGATAGAATTGGGTTTCTCACATGCGATTGAAGCCCTAGTTTTTTCTGAAAAAGAAATAAGGGTGAAGTGTCCTAAAGCGACAGTATAAGGTTCGATAGTCTTATATTCTGCAATAGGGCAGTGCGAAAAATCATTGGTGAAATTCAAAATTAAAGATAGTAAACAAGACTGATCGTCAATGGAAGCAAACACTTGGGACTGGGGACAAACGGCTAATTGGCCTACATGTCGACAGAGATCGTGTGCCGATTCCTTAAGATAAGTGTATCTCCGATTTCCATAATTCACAAAGAAGTAATTATTTGGGTCGTTGTACATGACTCGAACTAAAGATTGATTTAAAGGAAGATGAGTAGGAAAAGGTATAAGTTTATACGAGATGAAGTTTTCTACTGAGATGAAAGGAATTAATGTGATTAGTTCATAGGGGCTAGCTGCAGATTGGATAGTCCAAGAATATTAGAAAAGTTTGATAAGTTTTTGTTTCTAGAGGAATGACTGTATGTAGCTTAGTTTCTTTGTTCATTTCTAGTACAAAAGGTAATAGGAAGATGGGAGAAAAAAGTTGCGAGTTAGTTATCTTATTTTTAGCTAATTGAAGTGAATTTATCACTAATTGGTGGATTTGATGTATATTATGAACCGTTTGTTCAATTAAATTTATTAACGCCCTGATGCTTCCCAATTGGTTTATTATATTGTGCGTAGCACTTAGACTATTTTGAAACTCTATTAGTTTTTGTAAGCTATCCCTAAAGTTCATTAAAGTACGAGTATTCGCTTTCAACTGTTCTTTTAGTTCAGTAATCAATAAATTGAGGTAGAAGCATAATTACCTAAGATGTTGATCTTCTTTCGAAGCAGTTTTACCTGTTTGTCTGTAGCCGTGCCAAAAAGAATGTTGAGGATGTCTCCTCCAAATTCAAAAGCGGCTCGTTTCCTTTTAGATCTTGCTGAGATCCAAGGTAGTTCGCTGACTTCGTTCAGTTTCTGGGCTAACACTTTTACTCGAATGGTCATAAGCTTGAATTCCCATTGGTGAGCCCTTTGATGTGTTGAAACATTTAGAAACGTGGTTTCGAACGATGGTAAAAATGATTCTTTAACGTTGTTTACTAGTTTAGTCGTCTTGATGATTGTTTCTTTAATGTCTGGAGGACATTCTAAGGAGATAACTAGATCGAGGTATCCTTCTATGAAGTTAACTTCTCCTGTACGATATAAAACTAAACCAGGTAGAATCTTTGTTTCTTCTTTTTCGTTTATGAGGTTGCTCTGGCATGTTGATACGATGATGAGTAGCAACAAAAGTTGTTTTCCGAAATTCATTTCTGAAATATTTATACTTTATACTTTTTTTGGTTGTGTTAAAATTAAAAGGTCGCCTAATTATGTTTAAAAACATTTTAAAATTAATTGGTTAGTTAAAGCGTTCGCGTTTAATAACTAACTAAGTGGTTTCTTAACTATAAATGAGTTAGTAGAATTAATAACTAATTGTAAGAGTTTTCACTCAACGTTATATCTTATTTTAATAATAATTTCGTTTTTTATTACTTACTTACTTACTTATTAGTTGCTTATTTACTAATTTAGTGTTCTATTACTTACTTACTTACTTATTTTTTTTGTTTTCTTAATAGAAAAGTTTTTTGGGTTTTCTATTTTGTATTTTTTATTTTTTGTATTAAAAATTGCTGTCCCCCCCCTTGTTCTGAGAGTGAAACATATTTTTAAGAGGTTTCTTTTTTATAAAAAAAAATGAGTAAAACTATCACTGATCAGGCTATATCTATGGAATTAATCTAATTTTAAAACCTATCGAAGCTACATCTAAGTTCTAAGATTAGATTTCTTAGGAATATATACTAATCCAGGCTAGTTTTTCTTAAAATTATGACGATCGTCGTCTAATCCAGTCTAATTTTTTCTAATCCACTAAGTATTTCTTAACTAAATAGAGAAATTGGTACAGACGCGGTGCGAAATGTACCTGAAGCATTGTCTTGATATTACTACTTTTAAGTAATATAAGAAGAAATCATCCTAAAAACTAAAAGAAATTTTTCTTAAATCTAGGAATATACAAAGTATATACAGAATTGGGATGAACTAGTAACCAGGAGGCAAATACCAAGTTTTTCCTCCTCGGACTGTGGTGTTCAAATCCAATTCGACAGGTGGAGGTTGGACAGGAGTCTTCGCTGTAGTCTCCGTGTTGTCACTTGCCTCGGGTTGTTGCTGTAAAGCTTGTTCCTTCATCCTTGTTTGACTTCGGGTAACTCGGGGTGTAGAATCTCTAGGACCAGTGAACAGATTATGGGGCCGGTAAGAAGGGTCCTGTTTTCTGTTATCTGGGATGAACACCTTAGGAGATGAATCTACGACCGGGGGAATGGGGTAGTGGCCATCTTTCACTGGGGAAATTGGAGATTTCACAGGGGAATTTGTTCTTGGAGGTGCTCCACCATAGGCTCCATATACCTCACCTTCGTGTGCTGGTGGCTCCTGAGAAACTTCTTGAACTGGGTTTTCTAAGGAAATCTCTTGCTGTATAGGGGATAAAGATGGTCTAAACTCTTTTCTCCGAACCGCAAGGTTGGAGGGGGTTTTCGGGAAGTCAATTTTTGGAGTGGAACACTTAAATTCACTGTCTGGACGTGCTCTTCCGACGACTACATCGCTGTATCTTCTTCTTTCTACAATCTCATCGCTAAATCTTCTTTCTTCCACGGGTTTACTTTCTCTTACGGGTTCCACCGGGGTCGGTTGTTGCACTGGAGTCTGAGGGCTCCAATAATTTGAACTCGGTACCTGCTGAGGTGGGGGGATAGAGTAAGAGTTGTAGTATTCTTGCTGAGATTGTGGGGGATGGGGAGTTGGAAAGTAGCTGTGTCCGGACTGAATTTGTGGCGTTATGGGAATTTGGAAAGAATATTGGGAAGACACGTGATCTGTGGGAGGAGGAAGTTCTTCCACTTCATCTACTTCTTCTATTCTTCGTCTTCTCTGCTTCTTTGTCTCCCTCTGCTCTCGTTTTCTTCGTCTCTTCCTCCTCTTCTCCTCTTTCTTCTTCTTCTTTCCTCTCAGAAGGGACTCCTGGGTCGCTTCTCTGTTGTCTTTCCTCAATTCTTTCCCTTTTTTGTTCTTTGGAGCTTAACATTTCTTCCACTGCGTGGGGATTCCAAACTTCATCATTCATAAAGTCAAAATGTGACTCGGTGAACTTTTCTGCCGGGATCACCTTGGCGTTGTCCACATGGACAGGGAAGGTTCGGCCTGATTCTAAACAATATACCATCAATTTGTTGGGTCCTCTTAAACATTGGACAATATATGGCCCGTCAAACTTGGCACATAACTTCGAACTTTGATGGGGCTTTTTTACTGCTCTAACGAAAACATAATCTCCTATTTTGAACTCTCTTTGCTTGGCCCTTTTATGTTGTTGCTCCAAAGTTTTTGTGGTTTCCGCTTCTAACTTCTCTCTTGCCAAATCTCTTATATAATCGATCCTCTCTACTATCGTATCTACTTCATCTGAAATGAATCTCATTTTCTCTGTCTTATTCACAAAAGGTGATACATAATCAGGCATCTCGTAAGGGAGCCTCTTTATGTAACCATGTAACAGGAAGTGGGGAGAAGACCCTATAGATCGATTATACGCGGAATTGATAGCGATTTGGGCAAAGCTCAGGTATTTATCCCAATCTCGGTGGTTTGCATTCACGTAGTGTCGCAAGAAAGATTCAATATCAGCATTTATTCTTTCTACAACACCATTTTGGGAGGCTTTGTAAGGCAAAATCTCTATCTTCTTTATCCTCCACGCCTTACATAAGTCCTTAAACACCTGGCTCGTAAATTCCAAGGCATTGTCAGAGACAAGCAGTTGAGGAGCACTATGTCTACATATGACCCTCTCTTGCAATGCTCTGGCACATTCCTCGCTCGTCCTAGTCTTGCAAGGCACTAATTCAACATACCGTGTTAGAACGTCGCGAAATACTAAGATGTATTTGGCTCCTGATCCTGTACAAGAAGGCAATTTCCCAATACTGTCAACATGAACGCGTGAGAAAGGTGTGTACGGCAATGGCCATCGATTAATTTCTGCTACAGGGGGTCTAGGACCCTTAGTTCTAGCGCATACGACACACATTGACTACAGTATTCCTTTACCAACTTTTGAATACCAGGGAAATAGTATTTTTCCTCTACTCTCTTTTCAGTTCTTTGCTGACCTCCGTGCCCGCTAGCTAGTGAAGCGTGGCACTGGTCTATTACACTGTAAATCATACTATCCGGAACATGTACAAGATAAGGTTTTGCTTCCACAGCGTAATGTAAGATGCCTTTTATTAAGATGTGTGGGTGTGTTCTGGGATTCTCTTCGGCCCATTTTACCAATTTTCCTACACGGGGACATTTCTGTTGTTCTTTGATGAAATTTTCCCGACTCAAAGCGAAATCTATTCGAGGGAACTTTTCTGTTCTTTCTACTTCCTTAACCAGGAACACATTAGATGCCGGATGCCTACTCAGATAGTCTGGGGCAACATTATTCTTTCCTCTTTTATATACTATGGTGGGTGAGAAACTGTTTACTAAGAGATTCCATCGAGCTAACCGGCCGGTCTGCTGCTTATTTCTAAAAATAAAGCAGAGAGGTTGGTTGTCTGTGATGATAGTGACTTTGTAGCCGAAGATGGTGTTCTTAAACTTTTGCAAGCAGAACACCACGGCTAAACATTCCTTTTCGATCGTATCATAGTTCAACTCACTTCCTCTGAGTGTACGGGACACGAAAGAGAGTGGTTTCTCTTTTCCCTCATCTGTCAGTTGGTACAACACTCCTCCTATTCCGTAATTACTGGCATCTGTGTTCACGAAGAATTCCTTGCTGTAATCAGGGAAAGTTAGTTGTGGCTGCACCACTAATTTCTCTTTCAAAGTGTCGAAAGCTTGTTGTTGTTTTTTCGTCCAGAGGAAAGGGACATCTTTCTTTATCAAATCATACAAAGGTTGTGCTACCGCGGCGAAGTCCTTTATGAGGAAGCGAAAATAAGAGAAGAAACCAAGTAAACTCTGTGTCTCCTTCACATTCGTAGGAGGGACGAAACTCTTCATTGTTTCTACCTTGGCCGGATCCGGGCTAATTCCATGTCTTCCTATCTTGAATCCCAGGTATAAAACTGATGATTGTAGAAAGCTACATTTGGACAGTTTTATTCTTAGCTTATTTTCTCTGAAAGCGGCGAGCACTTTCTTCAAATTTTCAAAGTGTTCGGGCACGTTCCTTCCTAGCACCAATACGTCGTCTAGATAGACTTGTGCTACAGGCCCTAGCAGATGGTTTAAGGCCATGGTCATCGTGCGGGCATAAATGCTTGGGGCATTCTTATGGCCGAACATCAAACGAGTGGGACACCAAAGGCCCTTCCTTGTCCTAAATGCCATCAACTTCTGCGTCTCCTCTTCTATCTCTAAGGCGTTGTATGCATCCAATAAATCTACGGATGTAAACACGGTATTACCCCCTAGGGATGTAAAAATCTCGTCGATCGAAGGCAGAGGAAACACGTCCTGAATGCTATGGGAGTTGAGGTACCTGTAATCCAAACACACTCTTGGTTTTGTGCTGTTCTTTTTAGCCACCACCAGTAACGGAGACGAGTGGGGGCTGTAACAGGCTTTGATGTAACCCTTCTTCAGCGCGGAATCGGTGAAATCATCGATGTCCTGCAAATACCGGTGCGGTAATCTGTACTGTTTTCGAAAGATGACCTTAGGGGCATCAGGTAACAGCTCAATCTTGAATTTCTGAAGCGGACAGACGGGGACAGCATCATCATCTAGTGCCAATACGTCATGGTAGTCCATGAGGAGCTCTAGCAATTCCTCCAGATACTCTGGCTTTTCAAGAAGACAGTTCTCCGCATCTTCTTTTGACATCTTCTCTTCAATGATTTCTTTGTATACTCGCCTTAACTCTGTCTTCGTAAGACCTTTTGAGCAGGTGGCTACATTAGCAGAAACTGTTCTCTGGTGTCCTCTTCCGTCTGTGCCTCTCTTGATTGGTTCGCTAATAATCGGATACCCTTCTCCTAGATTCACACCTTTATTCAGATAAAAGGATTTGTCACTCAAATTTATATAACTGAGGATAACTGTGTTATCCCTCACTGGACTAATTGTATTTGCAACGTACAAGGGTCCTTTCGTGAAAGCTGGTGTCATTATGCACATTCGCTCCAGTTCAAAATCCTCTTGAGTTTCCGGTCGGAGTTTTAGATATCCGCATGATTGACTAGGCAAAACAATCTTCTCGATTACCTTTAAATTTATCTTAACCTCTTCATCCATCATCAAATGACCATCTTCTCCATGGTCATTGCTCTTCGAAACTTCCAAATCTTCGGATTGGCCCAAATTTTCTTCCAAATTCGAGGGGGTGTGCTTGAGTTTGGATCTGGCCCCTCTGGGATCAGCGCTGTGACGAGTTGAGGGGGGATTAGCTACTTCCCACCCTGTTCCTCTCTTCACCTTGTCTGTCTCAATATGAGCTTCTCCGTTCAAGGCAATCTCCCTATCTCTTTTTCCATGTCTAGGCACTTGCTGCCTATGCGAATTTCGAACTGAAGAGGCTGTCTTTCCCCCTTGGGATACAGACAGATCGACCTTCCGATAGGAACGAGGTTTAACCGCGGCGTGTACGTTATTAACTGACCAGGCGGCCTCTCTATGCGAAAGATGCTTATCCGCGTTGCGTACGTTTTTAACTGGCAAGGCGGCCTCCCTACGAAAAAGATGCTTATCCGCGTTGCGTACGTGGTTAACTGGCAAGGCGGCCTTCCTAGGAAAAAGATGCTTATCCGCAGCACGTGCGGGTGTTTTGGCGAAAATTTGGTTTGAATCCTTAGTTTTCTCCCCTCTAGGCCCTCGGGCCCGGGGCAACTGCTCCTCCTTTTTCTTGAGGTCTCTTATTCTTTTAAGATTCCCATCAGAAAATTCTCTAACCAAATAAATTCCTTGTGGATCGGCAAAGATCGGAATGTCTATCTCTCTACCTTCCTTGATAGACATTTGTGCAGAAAAGAAATTTAAAGTTATGGGAATGTTAGACAAAACGTTGCTACCTAAAAGAATATCCCAACTATTCTCTCCATCTATATCACTTACTTGGAATGTAGTGAGGTAATGTTTTTCATGCAGGCGAAGATATAACTGTATTTCTCCCTTCAATACCGTTGGCTTATTGTTCACCCCCTGTACTACTAAATCGGTCTTACGGAGGGGTACTTTAAAGTTTCCCTCTTTTTCCAATTGTTTGAGCCGTCGGGCTGTGACAATACTAACGCTAGATCCGGTGTCAACCAAAACTTTGGTCTTCGCCTCCCTACTACTCATAGATGGAGCAAGGTAAACATTCGTGTAAAAGTGTCGTCCCAGCCTAAAAGATTGCTGTACGACTTCTTTTCTTTTCTCCTTAGCTTCCCATTTCTTCGCTCTATCTCTAAACTTTCTTCTCACACGTCTCCTCTCTTCGCCCGATTCTAAAAATTTCCTTTCTCTATCCTATCCTGAGGATGAGAAAGTTCTCCTTCATACCTCCCATCACCATACTCCACTTCTTCATTCACCTCAAAATCTCTTGGCTGGCTCTCAGCCATATATACTCTCGCGTTAGTCTTTACTTTCCCATCTGGAGGCTTGTACCCTTCCCTTTTCTTGGAAAAGGTCCTGGGCCCTCGCCTGTCTGGGTTGTAAGACTCTGGTTTTCCTCTTGCTCTACCCCTTTTTCCATAATCGATCTTTGCTATTGTATTTGGAGTGAAAACATCAGTGGGGGTTTCTTGGGGCGGTTCCAGGGCGATGCTCCCAGTTCTACTATGACCACGGTCTTCGGAGGTTGCGACGCGCCTTCCGGGATGGTATGCCTGCATTCTCCATGGCCAGTAAGGGGCATTCCCAGCGCCATGCTTGGACGAATGACCCTGGATGATTCACAAAGAAGGCACACCATAGTGTTTCTTCTTAAACTCCTGGGGTCTGACATCTTCTTTAAGGAGCCCTTAAACTTCGATTAACATACCCCGTCTTCACGTCTTCTCTTTTCTTTTGAAAAGTATTATTCGGGATTTTAAACGCGTCATCTCTCCTGCCCTTTGAGGGAGTGTACTTGGGTCTCACCTCCTCCTTTCCATGCTCGCTCTATACGCTTGGCTTTAAATGGTGTTCCCTGTTTGTCCCTGGTATGTTTATTAACTCCAACCCTCTGTTTCCCTCCCGATTC
>JABUQX010111249.1:0-15000 GCA_015478945.1 Trachelipus rathkii
AGATGCTTGTTCGGGGGATTTATTAGCCAAATAGGATCTTGTATAGGCACTACTGTCTAAAACCAACTGTTAAATATATATATAATATATATTCAGATATATATATTTATTAGTATATTATGTAGCTATATTATAATATATAGATTATAGGATGATTATAATAGTAGGGTCGTATATATAGTAATGTATATATATTATATGTAGTATTATATATATAGTATATATATATTAGTATTACAGCAATGTCATCGTACTCACGGGGGCAGGGGCCGCTATCATGTGAGAGGGAAGGAAGAATATATTAAATACAAATGAATGAAATATAATCAAGAATAATGGTATATTCTAGGATATTTTAGGACTTCTTTGGTCTTTGGCTTCCTTTTGGACTCTACTTAGTTCTATTCTTATATACTGTATTCTATTTAAATTCTTTCATTCTATACTTGCCTTAATGGCGTGTATTTGCTTATTCTTGATGTCTATTCTTATTCTTATTCTTATTCTTCGAAATTTTTCACCTCTTCAGGCTCCCCATTTCGAACGATCGGCTGAAGATTGTTCAGCCATATTATAACTATATAAGCAGAAGTTCTTTAAACTATTTCCTTCATTCTGCCTAGTTTTTCTTGGTTTTCAATAGGGTATTCTCGCTGGTTTTATTGGAGTGCATCGTGTAACAATGGTAGGAACATATCAAGACAATTTATTTCTGAACTGATCCGATCAATTATTATTTCCATGTAGTGTTTTATTTCTTTTTCAAAACATTTGGAGACATTTGAAAACATTCGGAAACATTTGAATACATTCTGGCGGACATTAATATGAGGACAGAACACGGCGTTATTGCACTATGGGACAAGAACATTAGGAGCCCACCATACATTCACATTATATATGATCGGGTTAGTGGCAACCTGGTGTGATATGACGCGATGAGAGTCCTGCAGAGTACAGATTAGATTGGATCAGCAACACGCGCGACTTCAAGTGTGACGAAAAAGTGTCGACGTAAATGCGGTCCCATTAAATGTTTCTGGTTTGAGTAGATATGTTGGAAGTGATTCGTCAAAAAGGTTACCGCTTCGCGCAAAACAGTTGTGGCGGGCTTTAAGCACTAAACGTGTATTATGTTTATTTATCATATTTCAATATCTCACTCAGTAAGGCAGGCTTTTGGCCGCTGTGTTAGGTTGACGACAATCTTAGTTGGTGCCTTGCTGGTCATGCTGAAGCAGCGTATTTTGGATGCCAGAATACGTCCAGATAAATTCTGATTTTCTCTCGTGCGGCAAATGGTATTGCCAGATGCTTAGGTCCTTGAGGGCGTTAACACGACTCAGGGGTAGATGTCTGCACCGCTTTCAGTGGAGACAGCATCTCTCTTCCTCATTAGTGCTCAGTAAAGTGCGTTTCTCGGCAAGAGAATGCTAGCGCAGAGCGTCGGTTGTTCTGTTAGTCGCATATATGATGTGATGCGGGTCCAACGGCTGTCACAAGGAGTCATTACAACAAAAGATTGAAAGGACGTAAGTCAGGGTTATCTCGAGTCCCTTTGTCGGCTGCGGCCCTTAGTTGTGCGAGAAATAAAAGTAGGAAAGTCTCATTTATTAATCTCTTACCGATTAAATTCTTTGTGTTTTTCGAAATTTAATTTACTAAACTAAGAAAATACTTTTAATGCTATGCTAAGCTATATTGTTAGTTTGAATGGATATATAAATTAGTTCATATACAGCTCTTTGGTCTTGTAAAATTAATTTAAATGTGTCAAAACATTTAACTGATTTTACATTCTGGTAAATAGTCCAAAACATCTTTAAACACTCTTGACTATCTTTCGCGATGTTGGTCCTTTTTCAATTTCTTCTGTGTCTTCTGCGCTGCTTATCTTCTTAAATTTTTTTAAGACAGCTTGGTTCACTATTCTGAAGCGACAGACCAAACTAAGTATAGTATGTATTCATGATAGTTTCTACAGGATAGTTAATTATGATATATCTAGGATATAATTATAAGTGATAGTATGTATTTATGATAGGTATTATGTATATGTATATATAGGTATATTATTATTATGATAATAGTATTATATATGTATTATATATCATTATATAGAGCTTCTAGTTATATATTTATACGGTAATTATAGGTAATGATATATATCAAATTTCATTTTATTATAATATAAATTAATTTCTTAATATAACCAATTATAATAATTAATTGAAAAGTAAAAATTCCTCATATTTCGGCAATATATCTTTAGTTTATATTGTTATGGAGCAGGTAGTGTATTATAGTATATCTTATATATATATATCTACATTATAGTATATAATAATATATATTAAGTATAGTAAATAGGGATATATATCGTAGTTGTATATAAGTTTAGAGTAGTGTACTATATTATATATTATATACTTAATATATTTATATATAGTAATATTGTATTAGTATATATATTTATTTACGCTATATATAGTATAGTAGCAATTAACAATTTAGTAAGTTATGATAGTATTAATCTATATATATCTATATAGTACGTATATTTATATATGTATAAAGTATGTATATTATATATGTGTATATATAGTATATACATTATATATATTTTATATAGTATAGTTTATATAGTATAAAATTAAATATTATATTTAAAAAGGAAGTAAGGTAGTAGTAATAATTATATAGGCGTATAATATATATGTACTATATATATAGTATACTATTTATATATATTGTAGTATAATATTGTATATATAGTATATACTATAGTATGATGTAGTATATATTATATGTATATATAGATATTATATAGTTTATTATATTATATATTATATACGTATAGTATAGGTAAATATACTATTATATTATGATAGGTATATACGGTCCTAATGATATGATATTATAGTATCT
Source organism: Trachelipus rathkii (assembly GCA_015478945.1). Classification (NCBI taxonomy): domain Eukaryota; kingdom Metazoa; phylum Arthropoda; class Malacostraca; order Isopoda; family Trachelipodidae; genus Trachelipus; species Trachelipus rathkii. The sequence goes on from JABUQX010111249.1 coordinate 2,929, forward strand.
TATATACTGCCTGGTATATATTTATTAGTAGTCGTAACTATAGTATACATGATATACGTTACTAGGCTATATAGGTCTGATATTTCGATATTTATTATATTAGTATATACGATATGTATATATATATATCTTATATATATCTATATATAGTGAGTATGTATATAAGTATTATGTTTATATAGTCTTATTAATTTTAATAGCTAGATTAAGTAGGTATATATATATATATATATACTATATATATTAATAATAATAAGAGTATAGTATAATGTTAGGTATACTACTATATATATATGATAGGTATTGTTGTATAATTTATTGCTCTTTTGCACGAGAAACTATATTTTTTGCACAATTCGCACATAGGAAATATAAAAAGGAAAAAAATTACCGAAAGTCACTTTCCCGTGTTTTTCTTTGCAACACCTTTTTCAGGTGTAACAGAGAAATTCTCGATAAAGCACAAACAGCACTCGAAAACTATGTTTCTAAAAAAAAAAAGGCCTACAATCTGAGCTCTATATAAACTTAGCATCACCAACTAAATCCTATATTTAAAAAACAAGAAGTTTTTCGGGGCTGGCTATAAAATGGCAACTATTCACATTGTAAATATATGGCCTATAGTTTAAAATCTGTCAGTGGGGTAAAAATTATAAACTTGAATGATAATCATAACAAGCAATAACAAATCTATAAAAAATGATATATGGCAACTAGATACATCATTAAAAGAATAATTCTGTTTGACAATAATTAATAATGCAATAAAGACCCTCAACATAGACTAAGAATCAGGCCACAAATACATAATAAAATATATATATATGAATGGAACGATGAATAATGATATAAGAAAGTAATAATAATTAATAATAATTAATAGATAATAATAATAGATGATGGAAATAATAATGGAATAATTGAAGTAGAATAATAATAAATTTGAATAGGTAAATATAATAATCAAAAAGATAATAAAAATAGGATAATAGATAATAAAACAATGAAATAACAGATAAATAACAATTTTAAATATAATTCACTAAAAAAGAAGAAGCAAAATAAAAATAAAAATAGTGTAAAAGATTAAAATCAGAATAATGGAATTAATAAAATATAATAAAATAATAATAATTAATAGTAATAATAATAATCGAATAATAATTATGATAATAATAAATAATAATTATTAGATAGATATTAATAATAAAATAATAATAATAAGATAATGATGCTATTAGGATAATGATGTTTACAAATATTGATTATAATAATCAACAAAAATAAATGGATGATTCAGACGAAAATTGTGAAGAAGATTGGAACTCATTGATTCTTGGTCGCTAATCTTGCTTGTTGATGTTCAATAACTCGAACCAAGATAGACATTTATAGTAAATGTGCTTTTGTTATTATTTTGTATTATTATTATTATTGATTATTATTGATTGTGTTTTGTGATATTATATATATTTATTATTTATGTATTATGCAATTATTCTTATTATTAGAAAAAGCCTTTATTTATTAATGTTATGCATAAATCTCAATTTTTTTATTGTTTGTTAATAATATTTTTTATTGCTGTCTAGATTGTGAGTATGGGATACAGTGGAGCGATCCATACTCAGGTGGGGCCGCGAGAAGTTTGGTTTGTTAAATATTTGCGCACTAGCATGCCAAGAAGTTTATTGGTTGTTAAATGCGGAGGATTAAGTGAGCTGTTTTAATATAGTGAATACGGGAAGGCCCAATGCTCTTCATTACAAACATGAACTTCTTCATTTTATGGCAAATATTGACAAAACAAACATTTCGCGTCCTGAGTATGGGATCACCACTGTGCTCCCATACTCAGGTAACATATATAGTTGGTAACTATACAGCGAATTTTATCATATTTACCGCTCACCCCTTTGATTAACAATAGTTTATGGATTAGATACGTGGACGACAGTTTTGTCTCCCTCCCTCACAACACAAACCCTAATGATGTATTATATTAGACTCTATTATTAACTATTATATATAGGCTATAAGGGTTAGAAAAAGACGCCTCTATTACTACTGATAGAAATGCCTTCCAACAACCTATCCCCCTTCCTCGATCACCTTTAAAATCAGCAAGATGAAATAAACCAAAGCACTTGGCGAATTTTAGCTATAGTAATAGATAAGACCAACATTCGCACGCAAAACTATATACATTGGCTGTCTAATCATTCCCCACCAAACAGAAAATTAGCTGTTCTGTCATGTTTATTTTCATCTATTTTCCTCCGTGCTTTTTCGTAATATGGCTTTTTTCTCCTCTTCTAGCAAAATGTAACTAAAATACATCCACAAGTAGAACTTTTCAAATTCACTGTACTATCCTGAGTTTTGATCAACATAAAAGCATGTTAACAAAGCAATGAAAAGAGGTACTTATGAGGGCACCTTTCGGCGTTCCTGAAAATATGCAACACCTTCTTTTTACAGCCAATGTCTCTCAATTAGCATTATATGGCGTTAAAGCAGAATCTAGTATTCCAAAGAACATTTTATGCCCTCTAATTCCAGTTAAGTCAAATAATCATGACCTTAAAACATTCTCAACCCCGCAAAACCGCAAAATGAAAATCTCCCCCCAAATAGCTGTATACTATCACAATTCCCCTCAATACTTGCAAATAAAACATATATAGGTGAAACGATAGATCTGCTAAGAGAAAAATCAACTATACAGATGACCTTGCCCAAGGACAGCATAGAAGTTCAGCTTAAACAAGTCTAATAGGCGTAACAGCAGGCCACTGCTATGCAATATCAATTAATATAAAGAATGAGGCAGAAAGATATCACTAACACGAACCGATCGCAAAATTCATGGAATCCATTGTTCATATTATAAGTAGCTACAACTACAATAAGAGCATTCCCGGTGAATTGTTAAGATAGATATTTGATAGCAAAATGAATTACTCTGAAACATCAAAATATTTCAACCACACCATGAAGAAAATAACACATCTCAAACATTTTATCTGAAAACTGAATGAAGAGATGCAAGTTGAAAGCGATCCAGTCGCCTATGCCTGGAGAGATGTCCATCGCGTGTCGGGTACGGAAAAATTAGCTTCCTTTTTAAAAATTTATTCAATTTAAAAAAAGTGTCTTTAACAATTTTTTAATTTGTTCTATTATTTAGGTAATAAAATGAACGAATCCAAGACTGAAATTGTTAAGAGAATCCTAAGGGCTATCCTCTGCTAAGTATATGTATGTATATATATAATATATACTATAGTATAGTGACTTAGTAGCCTACGGTATGATACTACTATATATTATAAGTAGTATATATAATATAATCAATATATATATATATAATATAGCTGTACTTAAATAGTAATATTTATAGATATATATATATTATATATCGTAGATATATATATAGTAGGTATACTAATATTATTATATTATAATGGTATATGCATGATATTATATATCTGAGGGTTAAGTGTCATGGAATAAATATAATGTTTGAAAAGAGATTTGCCGCTATTTTTCAGAAACTTTTTTGAAGATATTTACTTATAAGTAAATAAATACATTAATATTTTAAGAGACAATTATATTATTTCCTTTTCCGAATGTCTGTTTTTGATATATCAAATTCCGAATATTTTTATGTTAAAAAGTCGGAAAAAAATTATGATTTGGCCTCAATTTTATATTTGAATATCAACATTCACATATGCAAAAAAATTTGGTTACTATTTGCCGCTATCTGGTGGACACACGGGTAAGACTGCGACCGGATGTCGCATGTCAACGGCATGCGGTTCGAATCCATAGTTCGGCACCCTAGGTAGAAATACGTAGAAGTTCCCTCATTGAATAGGGCTATGTCGCAGTGAGGTGGTGAACTTTTAAAAAAAAAAAAAAAAAAAAAAAAAGTATGCTTTTTATATTTTTTGAATAAATTTAATAAAAAAGGAGTAACTGGAATAAATATTATATTTTTTTAGTTTTGTTTGATTTATCCACTATTTTTGTGTAAATTTTTACAGTTAAGCCTGCTCCGGTAGAAGAATCCCCGGGGTTCGGCTTAAAAATTGGCCGGGTGCCTGGGCCGGGGCCGGGGCCCGTGGGTTGGTGGCCGGGGCCCGGGGCCTGGGCGCCGGGGCCCCGGTTCGGGTTCCTGTTGTAGATAAGACAGAATCTTGAAGAACATCAAAAATAGCATATATATATAAAGAGTGAAGGGTGTGAAGGGTTGACCTAGGCACCAGGTGCGGTGCGGTGCGGTGCTGGTGCGGTGCTGTGCGGTGCGGTGCGGTGCGTGGGTGCGGTTCGGTGCGGGTGCGGTGCGCCACACAAATGCAATGTACCGGTTGCCGGTGAATTTTTAAAATATAGATGTGGGTGCGGTGGTCGCGGAGCGCGGTGAGCGGCAGGTTGAATATACGATAGAGGTGCGTGGCGCGCGCTCGCGGCACACACACTACCTTTGTTGTTGCTGGTGCGGGTGCGTGGTGCGCTTACCGCTGGTGACGGTGCGGGTGCTGTGCGCAAAAAAAGTCCGGTGCTCGGCCAACACTAGCGTGAACTGTGTGAAGGGTGGCCGCCTTCTACTGTTTGTATGAACGATTGGAAAGAAAAGCAGAGAGAAGGTAAAAGAAAGAAAGACGGATACCGATGTGTCAGACTGTAACGGAAACTGTCGGTTCGGTAGTCAGGGGTGAAACACAGTAAAGGGAGATTCCGGCGGTACGTAATTCTGAAGAGCGCCTAGCACCACGGTAATTCAGAGAAGAGATAATAAGATCAATAGTAGAGTGATCTTTACGGAAACCATACAACAGATCTCTCTCTCTCTCTCTCTCTCTCTCTCTCTCTCTCTTCTCTCACTTCTGTGTCCTCCGCCCCCTTTTTCGTTTCTCTTCTCTCTCCTCTCTCTCTCGTCTCCTTTCTCGTCTCGAAATTCTCGTTAGCAAATACTCTCTAGAGCTCTGCTCTCTCTCTCTCTCATAGGGATATAGATAGAGGATTGAGAAGGGGGTGGGACTCCATTCTTTGGTATATGTTGAATGAACGTACACTTCAATCACGAAGGAAAGATCGAACTTGATGATAAGCAAAGACAGGGTACAACTCGGGAGGGCACAAGGCAGGGTACAACTCGGAAGCACAAGTTTTGAGAATCAAAGGAGGTTTACTATTGGGACGAAACGACTTGTTAGTATTATGTTCAGATAGAGCAGAAGTTACACCCTTAGAAGAGATTACAATCTTTGAGTCAAAATGAGCTGGATAGAGAGGTGGGTAATGTGGAACATCTCTGTAATCTCCTAAAGTGGAATAGATTAGAAAGGGGAGTACGAAAGAGAAGGGGAGAACGAGGAGATTAAATAAAAAAGAGAACGAAAAGGAGAAAAGAAGAGATTGGAAAATTCAAATACCGAGAAAAACTAAGAGAGAATGAGTGAGAATGAAATGTCAGAAAGTAAGCGAAGGAGTGGATACTGAAAGATTATTGTTATTATTATTATTATTATTATTATTTTATATTATTATATTTATATTCTGTTATACGGTTAAATATAAATATAAAATTGATTTGATTGGTGTTATTAATATTTTATTATTATAGTTATTATTATTATTATTTTTACGGAGAAAAGAGTTCCTAGTGTTACGGAGAAAAGATTTGGCATGGTTGCTAGATAAAATATAAATATCATGAGTTTTAAGATATTGAAGAAGACTGATATCCCTTAAGGAAGGTTTGGTCGGAGGCAAAATAAATGGAATATGTGGTCTTCTTGAAGGAGATAATCATTTTGATGTATGCTTTAGTGCAGCACACCACCCATAAGAGACTCCTACAAGTATGATGACAATTAAGTTATTAATAGAAGGTGGACGCCTTACTCGGTCATTGACATTATATTATTAGTAAAAGACGGTCATGCTATCTGGTGGATACATTCAATTATCTTAAATAGACGCTCGTACTTGGTAATTCCACATTAATCTTATTATAGAAGGACTGTCTATCTGGTGATTACAATTAAATTAATTGAATATAATGACGTGTCTATTTGGTCATTGATACTTAATTTTCATTTATTCATAGATCTCTGTTTGGCTACTTTATTTTCAAATTTAAAAATTATTTATGTTTAATAAATCACTACTGGTAATAACAGTTATTCCATTAGTATCAGGACGTCTATCTGGTGATGGTGACTTATTTATTATTATAAAAGGACGCCTACTGGTAATTACATTAGACTCTATTTTATAAAGGTCGTCTACTGGTGATGTACTATTAATTAATTATTCTAAGGCACGCCTACTGGTAACCGGACAGTTAATTATTAGTTAAATGGAGCGGCCTAATTGGTTCGGATGCACAATTAATTATATTGTAGAAGGGACTGCTCGCTAATGGCGTGATCACAGCATTAATTATTTATGTAAATGGACGCCCTACTCGGCTGGGTATCCATGTAAGTTATAAAGGCGCGCTACTGGTGATGACATTATGTATTTATAAAACTTGGACGACTGATCTGGTGATACAGTTAATTATTTATAAAGGACCGCCCTCTCGGTGATCACATTTAATACTAAGAGACGACTCTTACTCGGTGGATTACGCGTTGTTAATTATTGATGAATGAGCCTACTGGATGAAATCGACAGTTAATTAGTATAAAGAACGCCTCATGGTGAAATAGATGTTAATTATTATAAAGATCGCCTAGCTGGTGATACATTAATTATAAAGGACGCCTACTGGTGATACACATTAATTATTCTTAAGGACAGGTTTTGGTGAGAAAATAAATGGAATGTGTGCTTCCTTACCGGGGATGGAATCAATTGTATTACTATATTAAGGACGCGTACGGTGGTATACGACATTAATTATTAATAAGAAGGACGCCGTACGGTGGTGGGAGGACATTAATTATTATCATAAATGGGACGCCTTACTGGTTGAGAGCTTGATTTATATTATTGGTATCGCCTACTGGTGATCCATTATATGTATGAGGTCAAGGACGCGCTGACTTGGTGAGATCATTTAATTTATTATAGGAAGTGAAGCCTACCTGGGTGAGACAGGTTTAATTAATTTATAAACGGACGCTACTAAAGAGGAGAGATTAATTAAAGTATAAAGGACCTGCCTTAACTGGTGAGAACCTTAATTATTATATAAGAGCCTGGCTGGTGGATATCATTAATGTATTATCAAAGGACGACCTACTGGTGATACATCTAATTGATTTTAAGGACGGCCTACTTGGTGAATAAATTAATTTAGGATTGTATAAAGGACGCCTGCTGGTGATACATTAATTATTCTAAGGAAAATCAAAGTACGACCAGAAGAAGTTCGATCCAGTTAGCGGCACCGAAGTGTTAAACACTTTCCCTCACTTGAAATGATAGTGAGCAGGATAGAGAGACAAGAAGATGACCGGAAGAAACCGGAGGTAGAAAGAGCTTAACAGTGTTAAAAGAAGAGTGGCAAGTTAAAAAAAATGTACTGTATGATGTGTTGGGGTTCACCTCTTAAAGACCTAAACTATCATAGATACTGGTAGGGAGTTGTGCCAGCTGTATCTTAAGAACTACAAGAATATCATCGGCTGTGGTAGAACTTGAAATCACCAAGAATGATGACCTCGGAGAAAGGAGAGGACGAGAGAGAGTGTATTCCATTTTGAAATTAAGAATTTAGGATAGGCAATTAGAATAAGGTAATAAATACACAGAACAAATGAATTAAGTCATAGATTGGCAAGAGAACTTAAGTCGTAAAGTAGAAGATTTGGGATACTCTAAATTAGAAAGATGAGAAAAGACAGCATCGTCTTACACACATATCCAAACATCCTCCACCTTAGGATGAAAATTGAGATTAGAGTCGGTAAGTGGTAACAGAGAGAGTTGTTTGTTATCAAAGTTATCAATCGTTTGACTTTCAGTCAAGAAAAGAAAATGGGCTTGGCCCTCGGGCCGTAGTTTGGAGACCCCTCAGAGAGGAAGAGAGGTGATGTTCAACAAAGATGAAACTAAAATAGAGACCGAGAGTTTTGTAGAAACTATTGAAGAAAAAAGATCTCGTACTTGAACAAACTGGCAGAATCTTGGCAGCACTAATCCCATCATCAGAAGCCTCCAACTCAGAGGGATCATGGGAGAGAATAGTGAAGATAGAGATTATCTTAAATAAGTCTCCCTCTTCTTTTAATCTAAGCTACATTTTCTGTTGCAATTTTAGGGTTGTTAACAATATGTTAGGTTGCTTAAGCAATTCATGTTCTTGGCAAAAAAGTGAAGAAAGGAGAAGGCTTTGGTGAATGCAAGCTGAATAAATCTACAGTATATGTTGATTTAAAAAGATTTCTTCATTTTCTCCTCCCCACCTCCTCAACATCCTTTTCATGCCCTCATCCTCTTCTTCATAATCATATCTTCTAATCCTCTTATCATTATTCCTTTGTTTGCACTATATAACGCAACAGCAATTAGGATATAATTTGCGCATTATTTAAAGGAGTTTAGATTTTCATATTTAAGATATGATATAGTATATAGTATATAATTATGATATAAGTATAATATATAGTATATATATATATATATATATTACGTAGTATTATATATCATATATATATATATATAGTATAATATAATATGATATTATTATATATATAGGAGAGCGGTAATATTGGAGACCCAAGGATCACTCGTTATGGTACTCCTCCTTTCCAGCCACATCTATTTTGTGGAACTCCTTGCTTTCTTTTATTTCGCACGCAATGTTTAATCTCTCTATTTGGAAGGTTCCCGCGTCTGCGCCACCTGAGGGAATTGCGTTAGGCAAGGGTCAGGGTATGGTATTACTTTTCATTTATTTTAATTTTTTATTCTCTTTGTGGTAATTTTTATGTTATTTATATTTTATTTATTTATTTTATTTTTGCCCTCCTTTCCGCAGGAGGAGGGGCCCTGAGTGGTGGTATCAATAGTAAAAATAAAAAAATATATATATATATATATATATATATAATATATATATAATATTAATATATATATATATATATATATATATAATATATATATATATATATATAGATATATATAGTATTATAATATTATCGTTTTAACCCGGTGGTGATCTTAAAAAATTCCATTGTGGAAGGTTCTTGTGACGTTGAAATTTAGGGGGGACCATGGCCTTCCTTGCCTCCCATAACGGGCTCTCGAATATATATAATAGAGTATATATATTAGTATTATATGATAGTATAATATATATAGTATATATTATGTATTATTTATGATATAATTATTAGATATATTAATATATATATAGGTATATTATATATATATATATATAGTATATATATACATAATAAACGTTTTCTTATACCTAACACAAATTTCTCCGGTGAGTACAAACGCATGATATGAAGTGAAGGATATTAAATTCGGTAAGGAATACAGAAGATGGAAAAGAATTCTACAGAATAGAGGTTGCTGGAAAGAAAGAGTTACCACAACGAAAACGCCTGAAGTGAAAATCTCCCCACAAAACTACTCATATTGTACTGTGAGAGTCTCTTCGGAGGTGGGTTGCGAGTGTCCAGCCCAGTTGAGTGTCTTCCATTGTAGTGCTCATATAAAAATACTGAGCACCAAGATCACATTGCAAATGAAAGAAAATCAAGAGAATTCGTAAGATCATAATTATTTACATGTTATGTTATGTTATGATATGAACATGTTATGTTATGTTATGTTATGTTATGTTATGTTATGTTATGTTATGTTATGTTATGTTATGTTATGTTATGAACACGGGCAATACTAGAGCTCCTTTCCTCCTAATGTAAGAACAGTACTCTATATATGGGCGGATAATACCCCTGTTAGTGGCGTAACAGAAAGGAAGAAAATTGGTATCACAAACCGAACAGATTTCTTGATGGTACATCCAAATGCTTAAGTTGTAACCAATAATTTTTATATGTCCATTGGTGAGACTAAAGAACCGTCGAAGAGATAGAAAGTTGGAACTTGTTTTTGAGAGAGATTTATAGAAGTTTAGTTTTAAAAGAGTTAAAGTTGAAGCAACCCTACCGAGATACCCTACCCAGATCAGCAAATATAGAATTGGAAAGCTGAGATTATGAGGCAACTCTAGGCGCAAAAGAGGAAGAAAATTTGAAATAAGTAGAGTGCTGAGTCGCCAGCTTTGGAATGGATAGTGCTAAAGATCAGCTAAGAAAATCGGAAATAAAAAGTAGAAAAATATAGTAGATAGGATAGAACATTGATGAACACCACTATTGACAAAAAATTAAGAAAATGTCGACCCATCGACAATGGAACGATTTTAAAGAAGATTAAACACGAGTAAACAAAGTGTAGGAGGAAACCCAAAATAAGGCCACTTTAGGAGTATTGATCCAGTCTAAAGATCTTGATATCTGAATCACCACCATGTTCATAGATGGCAAAACTCCATACATATGATCATGTAATCTCGGGTAAAGACACGTAATCCCTAAGAGGAGGAGCAGGAGCAGGAGCAGGAGGAGGGGGAAAGAAGATTGTCAGAGCCGTACAGGGTTGAATTATATGAAAAGAGGAGGCTGAAGAAATTAACCTTTTCAGCAGGAGTGTTAATAGCAGATTCATGAGAAAAAATTCTATGAGGAAAGGTGACTTGCATGTTACTAAACATTATCCTATGGGTAAAGACCAGAAATTTTTGACAGTAGTAAAACCAAGGGGGTAAGAACACTTTCATTTAGTGAAAGGGCGCTAAGTTCGTCGAGTAATATCTCGGCAGCGATTGAGAGATTCTGAGATGAATGTAAATTAGCAGGAGCTGTTAGCGAAAGAGAGTTCTTCCAACTACGAGATGCAATATCTCTAACACGAGAACAAGTAAAATCGAACTATGGAATTTGGAGAGAATAGGGTTTAAGTCTAAGAAAGAATGAACCTGCTCACCATATAAACGATTACGGCCCTCGCCTTTTTAGCAGACACAGAAGCGTCCTCAGAGTCAAAGCAGTAATTCCAAGGATACTTAGCTTTAAAGATTCTCGAGGGGAACCAACCCCCAATAATCCCGATTAAAGTATCAGAAGATAAGCTTAGGGAAGGGTGGCGATGCTAGAGAGAAAACATTAAAATTAAGAGCTATGAAATTGTGATTAGTATCAAAAGATGGAGTGATGACGTATTTATAGCGAGACTGACTAGCGGTGAAGCATAAGCCAAGAGGGTTCAAGAATAGTCCAACACGGTCAGGAATATGTGTAGGTTCGATATAATCAACCAATTCAGATATTTTGAAATACAAAATACCTCAGCCTCCTTCCTACCTCTCAAGGCATGAAAAGAGTCCAACCACTCGGTGATATACAGTAAAATCTCCAACATTGAGAACCTTATATTTGTGTAAGATGTAATATTCTCGTGCGAAGTAATGAAATGCTTAAAGGACATGAAAATTTGTTCCCTAATGGGGAACAATATATATATATATATATATATATATATATATATATATATATATATATTATATATATATATATATATATATATATATATATATACTGCTACATATACTGTATATATTAGTGATGGACACTTGACATCCGCATCCCGCATCCGCATTTGCCGGGCGCCCGCACCTAAATTAACCTCCGCATCCGCATCCACATCCACATCCACATCCCGGCACATCCATCCCGCATCCGCATCCTCTTTTGAAAAATGAGGATGTTGCGGATGTTTCTATATTTGATTAAATGCATATAAATAAATATTATTTGTCATCTTTATCATAGGAGTTTATGGGATAATTGTAATTTTAATTTTTGATTTCTATATATATATATATATATATATATATATATATATATATATATATATATATATATATATATATATATATATATATATATATATATGCTATATTTACTATATATATATATATATATATATATATATATATATATATATATATATATATATATATAT
>JABUQX010111249.1:20000-25000 GCA_015478945.1 Trachelipus rathkii
ATCCATTTAATTGATGAACCGTGTATTATAATTAATCTAGCAAATGATGAAAAGTATTTGTCTCAATTTCCATAGCGTATTCCTCACAGAAGAGTGAGTATTATCGACCTTTTAAATTAGTGTAACGCAGAATAAAGTGTACACAAATGTGATATTTCCAAGCATATTTTACTTGTCGTGATGAAAATATCTATAAACTATTTATGATCTGAGAAGAATATTTATATGTAAATATATTTATTTCTCGTGTTTGCATGTATAAAGAAGAAATCTACAGAAACTCCATGTATTTTTATTCACGAAAAATCTCTCTCTCTCTCCGTTGTAAAGCTCACGTATATCAAATATTTAAGACTCTCACTCGTATCAATTTTGCAAGTCTCATCCATATTTCTATGATTGTAAATTGGTCTCCACATGTATATTTAAGAAGATTGTAACATTTGTAAATTTATCCTATCTGCAATAAGAATTTATCATACTGACAAATTGAAAAGGACTTCCAGAAAATTACCTCAAACGTCAAACATTGATAGTAACCTAAATATATTGTGATACTGTGTGTGCGTGTTTTAAATAATTAAACAGAGTTTTTAGTAAATAAATAAAGTTTATGTATATTTAAGAAGATTGTAACATTTGTAAATCTATCCTATCTACAATAAGAATTTATCATACTGTCAAATTGAAAAGGACTTCCAGAAAATTACCTCAATCGTCAAACATTGATAGTAACCTAAATATATTGTGTAACCTAAATATATTGTGATACTGTGTGTGTGTGTTTTAAATAATTAAACAGAGTTTTTAGTAAATAAATAAAGTTTTAACGGGGGTATATAGTGTAAATTGAGGGAGTGTAGGGTTTAACCTTTTATATTTTTATATTTTTATATTTTTATATTTATATATTTTATATTGTATAGTGTATATTTTATATTATCATTTTAACCTTTTTATTGTTTGGTTGTATTAGGAGTGGGCTTATATTTTTTAACGTATTTTTGTTGTTGTGGTATTATGGTGGGTGAGGCAGGGTGGTACCCAGTGTTGGGAATTACCAAAGGGTGGGGGTTCCACCATAAAGCGTGCAGCCTGATGATTATCTATAGAAGCCAGGGGAAGATGGGAGGAGGTGGTGTCCCAGTTGGGGTGTATGAATGTAGAGAGGGAGTAAAGCTTGAGAGTTTGAAGAGGGAGAAGTAGGGTTGATGTTTACGAGGAAAAAGGTTGGATGTGCTAGGGATAACAGAAACTAAGTTGAAAGGAAAGAGGGAGATGGATTTTGGAAAATACAAGGGTATGATTTCAGGGGTGAACAGAGGTAGAGAGGCAGGCGAGGGAAGGGTAGAATAATTATGAGAGGAAGAGATGTGGGGATAAGGTGAACTGTGTAACCAGGTGAAGTTTATAAGTTATGTAGGTAAGTGTAAGTTCAGAGGAAATGTGGAGTTTGTATGTGCGTACGCACCAGTGAATGGAGCAGGGGGAGGAGGAGAGAGAAGAGATGGTGGAGGGAGATGAAGGTGTTGGGAAAGTTTCGGGGTAAATGAAAAAAATTGTCTATTGGAATTTGAATGCAGGAGTGGGAAGGGAGGGTGGGAAGAATAATAGGACCTTTTGGGGTAGGGGAGAGGAATGCTAATGGAGAAAGTCTGATAGAGTTGTGTGTCGATAGAAGAATGATAGTGGGGAATACTTGGTTTAAAAAAAGTGATAGTATACATGGAAGAGTGAGATTACGGGGGGGAAGGCGTTACTAGATTATGTGTGTGTGTAAATGGAAGGGATGAGGGAGCCGATTATTAGTCTCTTGGCTCTGTATTTAGAGAGGGCAGGGAGGGATATCAGATCTTCTTGTTGCCCATGCCAGGGTCCAAAGGTGGGAGGAGGGAGGTGATAGTTAGGGAGAGGGGAGAAAAAGGAGAATTAAGGTAATGGGTGGAAAAATTGGAGGGAATGAGTGTGGGGAGGGGGTTTAGGAGAATTATGGAGACGTTGGAGAAACGTGAGGAGGGACGGCGGGGTGAGAGGAGGTGGAGAGAGTGGAAAGAATTTAGAGGTAATATCTTGAAAAGAGGCTAAGAAAAGGAGTATGTAGGTAAAAAGGGTGGGTGCAAGCAGAAGGAAAGGGAGTGAATGGTGGAGTGAGGAGGTGAATGAGGTGGTGAAAAGGAAAAAGGAGGCTTATGTGAAATGGTTGGGAAGTAGGAGAGAAGATAGTTGGGAGGAATATAGAAGGATTAGAGTGGAAGCAAAGAGAGCGGTGGAGAGGGCGAAGAGAAGAGCAAAAGGGGAATGGTGTAGAAGAGTGACGGAAAAGTTTGAATCGGGGAGTAAGATGTTTTGGAAAGAAGTTAATAAAAAAAGGAAGAAGAAGGAGGGGTTGGGGGAGAGGATTAAGGGAGGAGGGGGGGAGGGGAGGGGGGGAGGGGAGGGGGGGGGGGAGGGGGGGGGGGGAGTACTTTAGTGGACTATTGAATGAGGGGGGGGGGGTAGGGGAGGAAGAAGTGCAAGAGGTGAGGATGGGAAATGAAGTGGGGAGGGAGGGGGAGGATGAAATACAAATGGAGGAAATTATTAGGGCTGTGAATAAAGGAAAGAAAGGGAAGTCAGCAGGTCTGGATGGTGTGAGAATGGAAATGATGCAGAAGGGAGGTAGAGGGGTGGAGGAATGGCTGTATAGATTGTATAACATATGTTGGAGGAGTGGTGAGGTACCACAGGATTGGGAGGATGGAGTTGTTTGGTTCCCCTGTATAAGGGGAAAGGGGATAGGATGGAATGTGGGAATTATAGAGGTATATGTCTTTTAAGTGTGGTAGGGAAAGTGTACGGAAGAATACTGATTGAGAGAGTAAGAGGTTTAACGGAGGGAGAATGGGGGGAGAGAACTACGAGAGGCTGTTTAGGAGGGGAAGAGGGTGTGTGCAGGATCAGTGTTTACATTAAAAGATGCTTGTAGAAAAGTGATATAGAAGGAAGGGAAAGTGTATGGGTGTTTAGATTGAAAGCATATGATAGAGTGAATAGGGTGATTATGGAGGTGTTGGAGGGAAAATGGGGGGGGGTAATTTGCAGGAAGGAAAGGAAGGAGGAAGGTATTAGGGCTTTTTATAGGAATAGTAGAAGAATGTGTGTGGGAGTGTTAGGAGGGGAGAGTGAGATGTTTAGGATGGTGTGTGGATTGAGGCAGGGGTGTGTAATGTCGCCGTGGCTATTCAATCTGTTTATGGAGAAGTGTTTTGAGGAATGGTAGAGGAGAGGAGGTGTGGAATTGATGAATGGGAATGATAGAAGGGGAGTGAACATGATACTGTTTGCGGATAAATGAATGCCCTGGTGGCGAGAAAGAGAGCGCGGAAGGGCTGAGGTATTTGGTGAAGGAGTTTGAGAGAATGTGTGGACAAGGGCTTAAAATAAATCAGGTAGGCCAAAAGTGTTAGTCATTTGGGGAGGAGGAGAGTGAGAGGGGAGGAGGTGTTAGAGGAGTTAGAGTAGGGGTGTAGTATTGGAAGAAGTAAAGGTTATTTAGGGATGGGTTTGGGTAAGGGAGGAGGGATGAAGGATAGAGCATAGAATAGGCGAAGGAATGAGGAGAACTTTGAGTGGTCTGAGAGAAATATGAAGGGGATCTATCACAGAAGTCGAATGGTATGTTTGAAAAATCTGTGTACCAGCAGTGTGTACGGAGTGTGAAGCATTGGGTTTAGATGCTTGGAGGTCAGGAAAAGTTAGGTGGCCCAGAAGATGATGAAGGGGTTGAGAGCGGTTTGTAGGGTTAGCAGAAGGGAGAGGATTAGGAATAGGGTGGTGAGGAGAGATGTGATTGGAGGGTGGTCTGGGTGGGAAGAGCGGAGAAGGGGAATATTAAGATGGTATGGGCATTTGGTAGAGAATGGAGGAACAGAGAGTGGTAGAGAGAGGTGGGAGGCGGAGAGGATAGGAAGGAGAGGAAGGGGAGACCAAGAGAGGGAGGTGGATGGATGGAATAAGGAGATGCTGGAGGAGAGGGGATGGGAGGGAAGAGGAAATTGCAGGGTGTTGGCGAAGAAGGGATGCAGTGGGGTGGAGAGAAGGTGGGCAAGGGCAGAGATGAGGGGAGGTGTGAATGAGAGAGGCTGTACGTACCACTACCACTCAAGCAGGACAAAAGTAGACAGTATAATAATAATAATATTATATATATATATATATATATATATATATATATATATATATATATATATACTTACTTATATATATATATATATACTCTTTCTATATATACTCTTTACTACCCTATATATATATACTTACCCACCTGCCTCTCTACCCTAACCCCCCACCATACCTGTTCTGCACCATATAGCTTACTCGAAAGCTCACGTTCACAAACATCATATGAAGACCATGTAATTACTTTTAAATATATTCTTAAAGATTTATTGATATTAATATTTAAGGCCTTATACTATACTATATATATATATATATATATATATATATATATATATATATATATATATATGAGTAGTATGAAATAATTTTTATTTAAGTGCCAGACATGAATGAAAAATAATAATTTAATTAAATGCATTGCATAAAAGGGATAATATATATATATATATATAAAAAAATTATATCTCAAAAACACAGCACCACAGTGAAAGCAGGAGCTATTTTGGAATCTGGTAAAATTTTACATTAAATGTAAAAAATAGTAAAGAAAAAAAAAATTATTGTTAATAATTATAGTAAAATGGTTAGAGAGCCTATTTAGAGACCTTTTATTGGTTACTCGTTAAAATAAATAGACTCACAATAAGTACAACTTTTTTTAACTAAAAAGTACCCCAAGGGTATGCCTGATGTGGAGGTATGGGTCTCTCAGCCTTCCGGGGAACGACAGGAGACTAATCCCCCCCTCCGGGGGAGGGTCTCCGGACCCGCTCTTTTGGTATTTGGGTGTCGCGGGGTTCCTCCGCTGCGAGGTATGGGAAACGTCCCCCCCTGTGTTC
>JABUQX010111249.1:27500-37356 GCA_015478945.1 Trachelipus rathkii
CATAAGTAGATATACAAACATTTGAAGGCAAAAATAGCATACATGAAATGTAAAGAATATTCAAATACGAGCATATATGGTTACATCTAAACAAATATACAAATATTTGAATACATAAAAATACAATAATATTATATATACAAAAAAATAAAAGGTGCTTTTAAACACAAGCATATTTGGTTATATCCGTTAGATATAAAACAAACATACAAACATTTAAATGCATAAAAATACAAAAATATTTTTATGAGATCATGATATGAAACAATTGAATTATTCACAAGTTAAATGACACATCGATCGAACCGTTGAATCCAAGGAAAGGTCCAGTATATAAGCGTTTCTAATGTATCCATGATTTGATAAATGCACAGGAAGTTTTCAAAGCTGTAGTTACGAGAGAAACATTGCTTGACATATGTAGAAACGAAGTTGCTTGATATTTAGGTCCTTTATTTGAAAAATTTCTTCATACATAAAGGGAGCGGTCACAGATATAGAATTCGAAAAGGAATCAAGAGTTCGTAGTGGAATCCAAAAATGAATTTCTGCCCATAATCCAAACTTAAAGTGATGAAAGAAATCCATACCGTAAAGGAAGTTACATATGTAGAGGCGAAGTTGCTTGAAATTTAGGTCCTTTATTTGAAAAATTTCTTCATACATAAAAGGGAGCAGTCACAGAACCATTTAAATTCGAAAAGGAATCAGAGTTCATAGTGGAAATCAAAAATGAATTTCTGCCCATAATCCAAACTTAAAATGATGAAGAAATCCATACCGTAAAGGAAGTTTGCTATGTCGACGATGAATCCCCCGACTGGGAGAGTTGTGAAAAGATGAAGAACCCATAATGCAAATTAATTAAAAATGAAAATTGAAGTCCGTATCGATAATGTTCGTTTGCTTGAGTCCTCTTCTCGGAGTGTTTTGATTGAGAATTTTAGTATTATTGTAGGTTTTTCTTCATTTGTTTGTTTTCAGAAGGCGTTGATTGAAGTTATGGGTGTTCTTCTCGGGTTCACCAATTATATATAGGAGTAATGACTTGCTAAGTTGGTGGCTTCTTTATGAGCAAGCACCCTATATAAGAGGATGGTGGTGATTTAAAGATCCATTTTTAAAACGATGAATTTATTTAACAGATAGTAATGATATTCAATGAATAAAGAAGTAACAAAAGTCCCTTCTGTTGAAATACTCTCTCTCTCTCTCTTCGTAGGCGAATTAGTAGTCACAGACTTTCCAGCGCGTTTACCACACTTGCCTGACTCTTCTTTTGGGAAAACTTGCGATCGAGTTCGGAGTCGCAGCCCTTTCTTGAAATTTACCTCTCTTGCCAGGAGGATTTCTAGAGTTTGGAGAATTCTGGAAGAGTATCTTGAGTGAGATCTATTTCTTCTGACTCTTTTTATTGATGAATTTTTAATCTGACTGATGAGTATCTCAACAGGACGGGTTTATATATTATTTCATTTCGACTTATGCTAAAATTTTGCTCGCGCAAATCTTAGCATAAGTACGAACATAAATTAAAATTTTTACAAAGTTATAATGGAGTGCTATATATATATATATACTATATATATATTTCTCTTATATATATATATATATATATACTACTACTATATATATACTAATATATACTCTATATATATATATATATATATATATATATATATATATATATATATATATATATATATATATATATATATATATATAAGAAACAAATACTATATATATATATATATATATATTATATATATATAGATAGATATATATATGTGTAGATAGCTTTGTTCATATTATATATATATATATATATATATATATATATATATATATATATATATATATACTAATATATATATATATATATATCTTATATCTCTTTATATATATATATATGTAAGGGGAAGTAACGTCCACGGAATTGCGTTATTCCCCTCAATATATATTTGAAGAAAAATGATTATGAAAAAATTCAATAAATGAACAATAACAATTTATAACTACCTTCAATGAGTTAATTTGTGTTCCTGATGGATGATGAACAAACTTCAACTTGAGTATAACTACAACGTCGGATAGCGAGACATTCGAAATTAATCTAACGTTGGGTATGTTCGCTGGACCTGAGGATTAGTGCGAGTAGCCACGTAACCTCAGGGGTGTAGAATTCATCCAAGACGCCAGACTCAATAAGATCTTTTTGTTTTTTACTCTCTTAATACACTAATAAATCGTTTATGGTAGTTCAGGTAGATCAGAATATATTTAATGATTTAATATAAAAATAATAAATATTAATAATAAAGAAAATAAACTCCGGGATAAGGAAAAGATTATTATAACAATAACTTTACTGTGAAAAAGGTTTAAGGACAGAGGATAGGGGTCATGAAGTGGTCCCTATTTAAGAATAAGATGGAAATATTGGGTATTAGCTGGTTCGTAATAAAAATAAGAAATCAATCCCACAGCTGAAATGCCGTATGACCCACAACTATGAACAAGTGTAATAAACCAGGAATTAATTTGACACCGAGCAAAGTGTGGTGTCGTGTTTGTGAATTACACTCAACAATCGCTATACTTATCTTTGATATATATATCCTGCTTCCAAATGAATACTTCGGCTATTTTCAGTAAGTTCTATATTTATTCGTCTTTGTAGAAATTCTCATGCAGAACAATCTCTTTATCTCTTTTTCTTTTTCAGGTATGATGAAGTGTAAAACAGATGTAACTTTCCAAGTATATGATATAAGTGACAATTCCAAAATGACGAAGGCTTCTATATTGGTATGGTTTTCATATGACCGTGTTTCAATATCAGGTAAATTTCAAAGTAAGTTTGTAATTTAGTTTCGGTTGTAGAATTTGGTCTCAGCCCACGATCAGTTTAAGGCTGGTATCAGCCCAAAGCCAGTTTCTTAACCAAAGATCAGCTTTCGACCGGAAATTAGTTTTCAAGGCTGGTCATCAGCCCAAGAACAGTTAATTGTAGATAATCCAAGAGTAGTTCAAACTGCTGGGTCTCAGCCCAAAAATAATTCCCTATTAAAATTAAATATTTTTAGTTACCGTAATTTTTATTTAGTTTTAATCAATTGCTTTTATCTAAATTAGCTTCAAACATACCCTGTTGTATTATAGGAACATCCACGAGGGGAACTATCTCATCTGTTGGTTCTTCTATGTTTGATGTGATGTTAGAGACTCTTCTGGTTTGTCAGAACAAGAAGTCTGCAAAATATTATTATGACTGTGTAAGTATTTCCCATATTCTATTAATAATTACATCTTTAAATATGAATTACTTGACATTAATTATATGAATTATTTTACATTAAATTATATTAATCAATTTATATTTCCTACAGATTTAACACACCTGCGACAATAGAGATGTAATCTAACTGAGTGATAAACAATTCCACTTCTGCACAGATTCCAAGTAAATTCGGATCTCAAAATCAGAGTCAGATATATCATAAACAAAAATCTCTGTTAAAACTTTTTTAAATACAAACTAAACTCACTAATATCATGAACATGAAAACAAAAGTTACTAATATTTCAACAATCTTTCTGAAACACAATAACACCGGTCAGTAACATTCTTAATTAACCCAGGTTGAAAATAATTGAATAATAAATGATAAATAATAATGAAAAATATGATAATAAAAAATTTATAATATACAAATCATAAAACTCCAGCATTAGGCTCCAGGTTCCATGAAAGAAAGAACAGCTCCCTTTATATTCCTCCCTGATAAAATTGAGCCCCCCCCTTTAATTTTCACCCATGAATACCCTGACTATGAAAGGGTGGTAGGATAATGCTGGAGTACAATGACTATGTTTATGAAAATTGAACCAGCTAATAAATAATAATAATGACTACATTTGAACAACACAGTCATATAATGGTAACAATGATTTATTTAATTATATACAATTTAATATATTCATTTTCAATGATGTATCCAAGAGCGACATTATAAGATATAGCATCTTCTTTTGCCATAAAATCTTGCAATGGTCTTAATTACTTTAACTGTTTTTCTGATCAGTATATCGTAATCTACATTTGTAGTCATAAAAGATTTTTTATTTGATATAATTGTAGCACATTTGGCTAATTTTTCGTTTTAGATGAAAATTTTCTTTCAGATTTTTAAAATTTTCCGAGCAATGCTTTTCTATGCATAATAAAAAAGAGCGGTGGCAAAAGTAACGGCGGCTAACAAACAAGGCATTTTTCGTTTGCTGAAGTTCTAAGTACAAAAGTACAGTACCTAGAGAACCAAAATATAGTGATTAGTTGAGTGCATAAATGTAAATGTCATAAATAATAGTTTATACTCGGCATCAATTAACCCTAATATGAAAATGAAAATCTAAGCATCTATATTAATTTGATTTTAAACTTTTATAATCATCTATGAAGAGTCAATGAAGAAATTATTTACAACCTCTAAACTGAAAATCATGACTCTTATTGTGAAAGCAATACACTAAAATGATAATTCAAGTATATGATGCCAGAGTATTTTAAATTACCTAACTGAGCATTCGAGATAACATATGCATGAAAATTCTTTTTTCATTAATTTTTTTAGAGCATTAAGTATCTTGTAATTCATGCAATTTACTATTATTTTGCAAATTATTATTATAACTTTTTCAGTCAACAACCACTACCAAACATGTCAGCTTAAGAACTCCATTTCATATATTTTAAAAATATTTTAATGATTTAATGAGTCAAGCTAGCATTAATTAGCCAAGAAAACCAAACAACATGTTTAAACATTATGTTTGTTTACATGAATTGAAAACACAAAATAAGGTTAGTAACTGAGACCCCAAAATTAATTTTTATTTTGTTAAGCATTGGCTTCCATGAACAGAAAACATGAATAATAAAAAAATAAGGATAATAACCAAACCAAAATTAATTTTTACTAACAACTACAAATTAATTCTTAAAAATCTTCCATCATTCTTCTGGAGAAGGTAGAGGCGGAGTAGGCATGAGGTAATTGTAGTGTACCCCCCCTAAGCAATGTAAACAACAAACTTCTTCTTTAAATTTATCCCCATGAATAATAGGCTGGTTTGTATTATAAAATACTTGAACAGAGGTCCGAAACAACTCAGTGAAAGCTGTTATCACTTCTGGGATTGGCATTTGACCAGGAAGAGACAATAACCGAAGCCTTTTCTGCATTTGCTTTCCTGGTATTTGATATTTATGTGGATGCTTTTTTAATTCTTCAACTATAGAACTCCGGAGTTCAGGATGACGTTCGGGGGTTCCGTATAAAAAGATAGAGAAGCATTTATACATGGAATCACCTCCGCCGGAAACTTCAATGGGAAAGTATCCCTCAGGAATAAACTCTATAGAGGAGTCTTCCGATATTGGGTCCGCAATTTCATTGACAGGTGATCGAGAAAGTGCATCCGCTACTACATTTTGATGACCTGAAATATGACGAATCTCAAAGTCATATTCGTTTAACTCTTCCATTGTTCTTGCCAATCTACCGTCGATCAAACTCATATTCTGCAAGTATATTAGGGGCATATGATCTGTATAAATAACGAATTTGATACCACGAAGGAAAGGCCGCAATGATTTTACTGCCCATCGTAAAGCTGTCAATTCTTTATCAATTACCCCGTAATTCCTCTGTGCACCATTGAAAGACATGGAAATGAAGGCAATTGGTCTACGTTCCCCAGCTTGTATTTGGGACAAACAAGCTCCAGCACCATAATCAGATGCGTCTACGTGAAGTTCCATTGGGGAGACATCCGGACTATAGTCTGGAAAACCAAGTATACAAGGGTTTACCAGTGCTTTTTTTAGTTCGTCAAAAGCAGCCTGGCATTCAGGAGACCACTGGATAGTCTTACCGCCTGTCTGACATGACAAGGGCTTACTAATCTGAGAACAGTTTGGAATATGCCTCCTATAAAAATTAACCATGCCCAAGAACTGACGAAGATGTTTCACAGTAGTTGGAACCGGGAATTCTAACGCTCCTTTCACATTTTTCTGCAGAGGCAAAATCCCTTTATGAGAAATATGATGCCCAAGGAATTCAACTTCAGTACGACAGAGAAAAGTTTTGCTGGGCTTTAGCTTGTACCCGTTTTTCTCTAAGGCTGAAAGCACTTTATCCAAAATAATCAAATGATCTTCGATGGTTTTACTCTGGATGATAATATCATCCAAGTATACCATTACTTCTGACCACGGTATATCTGTTAATGCCAACATCATGCCACGTTGAAAAGTGGCCGGACCATTTTTAACACCGAATGGCATCTTCAGATATTCGTACTGTGCGAAAGGAGTAGAAAAAGCTGTTTTTTCGATACTATCTGGTTCCATAGCTACTTGATAGTACCCGCGAACTAAGTCTATTGTAGTAAAATACGTATTCCCATACATATTATAAATCATATCGATTAAATTTGGTAGTGGGAACGAATCAGTTTTAGTGACATCATTCAACTTCCTGTAATCTATACAAAGACGTAATTTACCATCAGGTTTCCTGACTGGAACCACCGGAGCTGAATAAGGAGACTTACTGGGTCGGATGATATCCTGTTCCAGTAACTCTCGACACTGTTTTTCAATTTCT
Organism: Trachelipus rathkii; assembly: GCA_015478945.1. Lineage (NCBI taxonomy): Eukaryota > Metazoa > Arthropoda > Malacostraca > Isopoda > Trachelipodidae > Trachelipus > Trachelipus rathkii. The sequence continues at coordinate 34,175 of JABUQX010111249.1, forward strand.
TGGGCCAATGGGCCCTGAAATCGTCGGACTGGGAGACGCACTGGACGTTGGCTTTCCACTTCTATGACGTGTGTGATGTTTGTAGCTTCGCCCACGTCATGGTCACCGAAACTCAATACTGATTGATGTTTCAATAACACGTCGACAAGACTTTGTTTCTGGGACTCATCTATGGGAATCTGAGAAAATTGAAAATCTTCCCGAATCTTTTCAGGAGTCCAAACTTCTTCACTATTGGTGGCCTCAGAAGCTATAGGATTAATGGCACCAACTGAAATAGAACTATTCTCTTCTTCTATAAGAGACATGAATTGCCCCAAAACAACGTTTTTCCTAAGATGTTGCACTTTCTCTGAAACATTCATAACAGCAATTTGATCACATGTGGACAAGTCTAATACCCCAGATACAGGGACAAGACCCTGTTCTGAATAACCCTGAAACCCAACTAAAGTCAATGGGGTAGTTTCTTCTACAACACTCTTAACCTTAACTAACCTACATGAAAAAGGAGGGATGCTAATTGAATGTACATTCACACAGTTGTAAAATGGCATTTTTAAGCTTTCATCCTTTGCTACTGTTTCCATACTATTATCTACTCTATGTAGCAACTCCCTATCAGTCAAATCAGGCAGCAGGTCATTATCTTTCAGAGCTGCAGCTCCCAAGATCATCCAATCCGCCATGACTTCCATTGGTAACACCAAAAAGATTATAGGTTTGGTTATAAAACCGCTATCAGGGAAATATAATGGTATTTCCACATAATGTTCTACGGGGGCCACATGATCTCTAGTTAAACCACTAATAGCTCTGATTCCTATACTAGCAGATGGTTGTAAAGGAACATCTTTCAATTCTTTCTTCCCAATCAATTCTTCGTTAATTAAGCTAACCCCCGCCCCACTATCTACCATACAAATAAAAGAACCCGAGCTGCGAGGACCAAAGGTAACAGGAACGATCAATGGATCGATAGGATATTGAAAATCTACCTGCTTTATTGGTACCTGACCATCTGACAATGACGGTTTATTTTCTTGGGACAACCGGAGCACTGGAGCTTCGCTTACCTCAGAGAATATTTTTATGTCAGGGGTAACTATTCCCTGATCAGAGTTAACTTCCACGGTTTTTGACTTGTCTGCAATTGAGTCTACCACAGATGTTTTCTCCACAGGTTGACTCAATACCGTGGAGACTGGAAGTTTAACGGCTGTGTATGAGAATCTGGGTCAATTCCGGTGCAATAACCCTCATAATGGGATTTCTGACAACCCTCACACGGATTGAGAAATGGTCTAGGATTCCGTGATCGATCACTTCCTTGAAAAGAATGTGATTGGTTGTTCTCCTGTGGTATATTTCGGTATGAAATTTTCTTAACAGCACTATTAGTAACAACTTTAGATGACCGCGGAGATGGACTCTTTTGCTTTTGAGAAGGCCCCTGTGTTTTCGGAGGGGTCTTATTTGGACATCTCATCCCTGGATGAGGGCCTCGACAAAACGGGCAATTTACCCTACTAGTATTCTGATTTTTCTGAGAATACGACGGAACAGAATTATATGAATTACATTCTGCCCGTATGTGTCCCTTCTTTTTACAATAGCTACAAATACCTAAGTATTTGTAGCACTCTCTCATTTGATGACCACGTTTTTCACAGTACTCGCAGATTAATTTCTTTTTATCCTCACCTGTGGGACTTGCGTTATTATTTGAATAATTAGGTGCACGACCATGATGTTGGTCATACTTAGGTGGAGGACTGCGGCGAGTATCTCTGTAATATTTACTACCTGAAGGTTTGTTAACTGGGCTACGATTATTGGCCTTAGGACGATTTTGATATGATTTACTTACACGCTCGGTTTCCCGATCGTGTAGGCTTTCTGTCCAATTAGGATACACTGTCTCTATTTGAATAACAGAGTCAATGGTCTCATTTAGATCATCCTTCTTGTTCTGCTGAGAATGATTTTTATCTACAAACTCTGATTGAGATTGTGAGAAAGAATGAGGAACCGTGCTATTATTTTCTTCCAAAGAGTCTGCGAAATTCACTAGGTCTTCCCACGGTACTCTATATTTTCTATTCAGCTCCTGCATTTTAAGAAATTGCCGTACAATTTGTTCGATATGAGGCGGCAAACTACACAAAAATGCAGTGCGTAAAGATTCATGCGCACGCATATCTATACCTTTATAGGCTCTTCGAGCTAAGCGTTCTAATCGAAGTGCGAACATTTTTATGGATTCACCACGACTTCGTCTTGCAGAATGATACTTCTGAAGTTGATCCTCTTTCTTCCGTATTTCCTCATCTTGAAACCATTTGATTAGTGCATCTCTGACTGAGAAGTAATTTCTATCATCCTTAACCAATAATTTATATAACTGAAGGAATCGACCCTCCAGTTGACGACCTAAGAGTCTCAACCATTGATGAGGCGAATTCGGGTAATGTAGACTGCAATAAGCCTCAAAATCACCCAAATACATTATAAGGTCTTGATCGGCCTCATATTTATATTTGCCGGGGTCTACAACTTTCAAGCGTTGACTATTCTTGAGAAGTTGAGACAGCAAATAGATGGCTTCTGTTAGCATATCCAAATGATTCTTAATTTGCTGACCTGTATATAAAGGAACTTCAGGTCCACTAGGTCTTGAATAAGTTTGATTTGGTAAAGCCATATTAGGAAGCAGCGGTTGAGGCAGAGGCTGAGGCTGTAATAATGGCCTATTTTGATACTGGGGTAGACCACCATAAGCATAACCCATGTTAGATTGAGTTAAGTTATGTGGTTCAAGGTTAGGATTTCTGGTATAAGCACCATTATTTAAAGATCCGGAAGGAACCTGCCCTATAAATGAAGGATTACTACAACTACGATACTGAACATTAGCTTGTCCTACAGAAGGATTATGAAACTGACTGTCTCTTATATCCTCTGGTCTAATAAGATTAGGATAACCCTGCGAACCTAATAGTGGTTCATTTCTATCCCCCATTTGGTTAGTATTTCTATCTACGAACTCATGCTGTGTCATGGGAGTTTTACTATAATTATCATCTAGCTGAATCAAAGGAATATCGAAAGCTAGAGGATGTTGTTCACCACTAACGTGTGACTGCATCCTAGTTGGTTCAAAATTAACTGGAATGTTAGCT
>JABUQX010111250.1:0-10000 GCA_015478945.1 Trachelipus rathkii
TGTCGGTGAGTAGTTTTATATTTTATTCTGACCCTATACTTCACGTTATATATAGACGGCGCCTATGTAGCAAGTATAATGATATTTACTATACCTACTATATATTCATATATATATATATATAGTATATATACCTAGATCACAATTCAGTTTAATGAATATTAATACCTGAAGGGACTATATATATAATATCCATCATTAGATAAGTTTTATATTATTTTTATTACTGAAGTATCTACATATATATATATATTATACTATATATATATATATATATATATATATATATATATATATTATATATATATATATTATGTATATATATATTATATTATATAATAATATATATCTATATCTATACAAAATTTCAATGAATTTTTTAATGTTTTCTCAGAATACTATTTAAAGTTTACTTATTGTTATTTTTCATTTGTGTTTCCAGGGAAAGCGTTTTGAAAAGTCTCTCCATGTTAGGTTGATGCAAAGGTATTATCACAATGATGATATATGGTAGAGTGGTTTATAGCTGGATAAATTGGTAAGACTAGACATATGGCAATGTATTCTTTCATGTTTATATTATAAATATCATTGCGAAGCCGGGATAAATGTGGCGTTTTCTCTTCCATTTTTCTTCCTCTGTTTTGTACACTTCTCTTTATTTCTTAATTGTTAATTATATATAAAATGAGGGAATAAAGAGTATGGTTTCTAAATTTTTGATTGATACTATGACGGGTTTTATCTGTTGGAAATCTTGAGGGTAGTATTAAAGTTAAAAGCAGAGCTGATAAATGACAAACTTCACATTAAAAATCAATTAGGCACAAAGGTTTTAATTATAAATAAATTGGAAAAAAGGAAAATAAATGCAAAGAAATGGAATTTTGAACGCGCTTATTAGCAACCTAGTAAGTAACTACGTCAGAATCCTAGGTAAACTGTGGTTGAATTTTTAGTAAATATGTTATTTATTTACTTAAATAATTATTTTATACTATATATATGATAATATATAATTGTATTCGTTACCGCTGATAATCTTTTTACTTTAGCGATAGTATGTTTGTAAATATTGTATCTACCCAATACAATGCAACTCACGAGTGGTGCATTGGGCACTTAGCGTTTTTGATCCCTCAAAAAATTTTCATTCCGAAGCTCGGGTTAGGGTGTATTCGGGAAAGTTATGTTATTGTTGAGTTTGTGCCATTCTTACGAGAATATGACGAATGTTTTTTTTTTTATATGTGCATCCGTTTGATTTGTATTGACATTTCAAAGAAAAATATGAACCAGTTTTTTTCATGCTCCAATGGCCGACTCTATAGCGAATGATGTTCGGGAAGTTATGCTCTATAAGAACAGGTACATTTGAAAATACTAGAGGAAATAGAGTTTACAGTCATTTAAAAGTCAGTTTTTCAATGCCGAAATCGCGAATGTGTTCGGGAAAGTTATGCTATATTCTCGATTTAGTGCCAAACTCACGAATTTGCTAATGTTTTTTTCCTCTCTCTCTCTCTCTTCAATTATGTGCAAGAGCGCTTTGCCATCAAAAAGTTTTTCAATGCCGAATTCGCGAATGTGTTCGGGGAAATATAATAAATCCGCGAGGATCTGTTTGTTGGTTATTTATTCTCTTCGAACTAGGTTAGGTTAGGATAGGTTTGGTTAGGTTAGGTTAGGTTAACCCATTTATCAAGTCAAAACTATCAAATTTTTTTGCACATTCGTTACTTTGGCATTGGAACAATGATATGTTTAAGTTACTCTTTAAAAAAAACTTTTAACACGTTTTGTAGTTGTGTTAATAACAAAATATCGCGTAGTATTTACGCGTTACAATGTTAGACGCATTTCAAAAAAAAAATTTATTTTGAAAGTTTCCATCTCACGGGCATAGCCCTATTCTAGGAGGGGAACTTCTTTAGGCAATTGCTACCTAGGATACTGACGGTTAATCGAACCCTGGCCCTTGCCTTTGCGACTGTCGCTCTACCGATGGAGTCGTCATAGCAGCATACTCGCTTTATTTTCTTTTTTTTTTAGACGCCATTTATACGAACTCTTAAGAAAGCGCAGCGTTAACGTCGAGCTTTTTGACACTGCGTTTTAACCGATTGTAATGTTTGTGTGTGTATGTAAAGTACGCTATTAAAATGGAAGAAATGCTAAATGGTTTGTATGTTATTTTGCGCGTTAAAACACCCTGTGATAATCAAGAAAAGAAATGTGCTAAATTGAGTATTACAGATGGGCTAGATGGATCTCGACTCAGAGCCATGATTCACCAAAGATAGATTGAAAAAATTAGATCAGGTATCACTTACTGTATTAGAGATGGGCTAAATGGCTCTAGACTCAGAGCCACGATGTTATTCAACCGACCTAGTTAAATAATTAGATCAGGTATCACCTACTGTATTTAGGATGGGTGCTAAATGCTCTCGGACTCAGAAACCATTGATTCCTAAGATAGGCAGGTATACTAGTATTAGAGATGGGGCTAAATGGCTTCTCGACTCAGGAAAATGATTCACCTAAGGAATGGTTATAAAAAAAATTTCTATGCAGTATACCCTATTGTTTCTTTTATAGTTAATAAAACAAAACAAATGGACTCATTGCCAAAGGAATGCGCGCAGCTAGTGTAAAATTATCTGCTGACATTTCGTAGCATTACACGAATCCAGGCCTTTTTTTTTTAGGATTTCCTATGGTGTACGAATTTTGAACCGGCAAATATACCAGTATATTGAGGCAAAGATGCCGGATTGCGCTAGGGTAATGTGGCGAAAATGTCAGCATATAATTTTTACATAGCTGGCGATAGTGGCCTCTTTATTTTGATGTGTACTATTTGTTGCTTAAACTTATGGAGGGTTGAAAATAAAAGAAATATTTAGATAATTCATCTAGCTTTTTTTTTTTTTTATCTATGGTGAATTATAACCCTGAGTTAAGTTAAGAAGCATTTTTGCCATCTCAAGAGTATTTGCTTCAATTTTTAAGGTTCTTTTTTTTCTATGGAGTTTGGCAAAACCTTTCAAAATAATTTAATTAAGAAATGTAAACTGTAAAATGTTAAACTTAAAAAAAAAAAAAAAATACCTACGAAACGTCTTAATAAAATAATTCATAAATTTAGGTACAGGTAATTTTCTCTTTTGACTTATTTCTATGTTCATGTTGAGGTTACATTCTATTATGTAAGCTTGTTTTATTGAGGGATAAATTATTGTAGTAAAGTTGCTGGCAGTAATTAAAGGACTATTATGGTTGGACCGCTGTGTTGGTTACTTGTGGGTATAACATCTAAATATGTATTTTGTCGTTCTTTTCAGCTTAATTCATTGTAATACATTACTAGCCATTGGGGTCAAATCAAGCTTTTCGTAACAAAAGTTATGGTACGTTAAATGCCTCTGGATTTCGTTTAGACTAATTTAATTGATGCTAGGAAGAAGTGTGAAAACGTTCTGTTATCGCAATAGCTTCAGTAAGGAGAAAACAGTGTCTTGAGAGTTCATGGATGTACCTATCGCTGTATAGGCAGTGAGTCATCACAGGCGTTGCGCGATATCAGGAATGTGGAAGTATCAGAAAGGAAATCAAGATTTGTGTTCGGACAGGAAGATACATGCCGCGAGCGTTTGCTAAGGAGATAGGGTGTGTATTAAACAGCTTCGCAGCTTATTATTTATGATACTTTCGCTATTGTTTGTGTCTCTAAGGGTGCCAAAGAATAGTGAACGATGTTTGGCAGAAAGACGCTTAGCCCCATAATCACTAGGAAGAGACAAACAGATACACGAGAACGCGAGTGGTAACGTCGAGCTCATGACCAGTGGGCGGGCAGCACCGGAGCCAATCTAGGTGCGCATCATACTTCCTCACACGCATAATGCCGTGACAACTGCACATGGCGTCCTGCTCGTGAGTGCCGCGTCCTCAGTCTTGACCATTCAATCTTTGTTCTAGGCCTTCAAATGCACAGCAGAGGATGTTTCTTATCAATAGAGGGGTTCTGGACCTTCAAGTGTAATACTCAAGATCTAGACCTAAAGAAATTACTCACTCACTAAGGTAAGTAGTATATATATAGAGTAAAGTAACTTTTGGCTTTATGACCTAATTTTTTTTATAATTTATCAGTATTTATAGAAAAGTTTGAACCATTGTCGTAAGCTGCGGAAGTCGACCTATATACTATATATATATAGTACTGAATGCCTTACATTTTCGAATATATGAAGAGCATCTCTATTGCAACTTTATATTTATATATATATGTATGAGACTACTTATATATTCATATATTATAATATATAGTATATATAGATTTCTGCATTGTATATTACTATCTAGTTGGTCGCACCGGTACTATTGGTAATGTATTACTAAGGCAAATTTGAGTAGGGCTTATCAAGGGCATGACAGGATTCGTTTCCATTCTCCACCTCATTTCATTCCTCATAACTTCGGAATGGATTAGTTTGTTATTTAAATGTAGGGGTACTTCGTTTTTAGATGGGCGCGGTGGCTACCAGCCGGTGAAATATAGGATTTTAGAACTCAATTTATTTTTTCTCCTTTTTGTCGACGCTTACTACATCTAAAGTCTCTCTCTCGTCTTCTCTTCTCGTCTCTCGTCTCGTCTCTCTCTCTCCTCTCTCATCTCTCTTCTCTCTCTTCCGTTTTTCTCAGCACTCACACACGCACTTCGCCTCTTTCTTTTTCTTCTCTCTTTTCCTCTTTCTCTCGTCTCTGTTCTCTCTCTCTCCTCTCTCTCTCTCAGTCCTCCTAATGTTCAATCTCAGTAGAGAGGGTCTGTGTGCATCGTTCCTCCTCACTCAAATGTTTCATCTTCAATCGCTCCTATCTCGCGGCAAATTACGTAGATCTCGTACGCGATGCAGACCTCGCGCACTCTTCTCCGTCGGCTCGGTTGAAAGTGAGGGAGAATTAAATTCAGCCGGAGCACAGAAGTTTGGAAGATGAATCCACAAAACGAGGTGGCAGGACAGAAGGAACACCTCGGCAGCGAACTGGAGTCCTGGATTTGCCTAATATCTACACAATAGTCATGTGCAGACCCAGCATCCCTTGTGCTACGAGGGACGTCCTACGAAGGTGGTGGTACGCAAGTGGTAAGTTCCCCCCGCTCGAACATCTGCGCTCGTGGTACCGTATAGAAAGAGATGATAGAAGGCACAACATCGGGCGCAAAAGATAGGAGGGGTCTCCAAGTGAACTTGGAAAGAACAGGACCGATGTTTTATGAGAGCCCTTTTGGCTTTTGGGAACTCGACCCTGTCAAAGCCGGGTGAAAGCCGGAGAGCCCCCCCCAGAATGAGAACAGTACTGTTCCATACAAGGGCGGTAATGAGACCCTTGTAGTGCTGGAGTAACTGAGAAGAAGAAAAAAGTCTCGTCAAGGTCTAAACAGAACTCCCCCAGTTTCTTTGAAGCCGCCCCTAGCAACCGTTGTGGATGTGTGGTTTGCAAAGACATTTTTTTGTTTATGTTAAGGCAAGGAATGTTTATTTTGTCAATAGGAGAGACGAAGAGAACCCGTCGAATAGATATAGGATGTTAGAAAGTGTTTTAGAGAGGGAGAATTGTAGAAGAAGTTTTTTTTAAAGACATTGGAAATTCTTGTTCACACCTATAGGTAGGAATTTTATCCGAGATCCGAGCGGAGCGTAGAATAGAATCGGCAAGATTAAGGACGAGAGGCATTCTAGGAAATATAAGAAGTTAGAAGATCTTGAATGAGTTGAAGAGTGGGCAGGGTCGAGTCATCGGCATAGTGAGTGGAATAGAGCTTAGATGTGGCAGGTGAGGAAGATCAAATAAGGAAAGTAGAATATAGTATAAGAGATACAGACCGAACCTATATATATTATAATATATATATATATATATTATATATATATATATATATTATAATATATAGTTATATATAATATATTATATATATATATATATATATATATAATAAATACAGTATATAATATATATATATATTATTAATAATATATATATATATATTATATATATATTATATATTATATATATATAGTATATATTATATATATAGTATATATATATCTTATAATATAGTATTATAAAATAGAAACCAAAATGAAATTTAAAAATATAAAGTAAACAATGTAGGATGTGAAGCATGGCCTAGTACAAAACATTTATCAAATGAAGAAATTGTAAAAAAAAAAATTTCCCCAGGTAAGCAAGGGGCTTGAAACCCCTTCTATCTTTTATTCTTTCGTGAATGGTGGTGATATTTGTAAACGAGTATCGACCCACAACACCGTGACCTTGTAGCCATGGCAGGATATGTTGATAGCAATGATTACGAGGGTGATAATTTTCTATAGTATAGAGGACTATACTATGCAATAAGTTGTATAATATCCTATATATATATAATATATTATATAATATATATATATAAGCTGTAGTGCATGATGTATTACAACAGCAATTAAATTTGTTAATTTATTGAACGATTGTTCGTATAATTTTTTAATTAATTTTTTCACGTTTATAACTTTGTCATTTATTTTTTAAGGATTTTCGTAATTATTTCCGCATGAAGGAGTCAATCAAATAGAAACTAAAACTTAGCAAAAGAAGAAGAGAGGAAAAAAAAAGAATAACTCAAAATTGTAAATTTTTAACTATATTAACTACATTCTCCCTGTAATATGTTTACAAAGCTCATATATATATAATATATACTTATATATGATATTATATTAGTATATATATATATATAGTATTATATTAAAATAGTATATATATATAATATATTATATCTATATATATGGGTGTGTGCGTCAATATATAAAATATAGTACATTCTATATAGTATATATATAATATATATATATCTATATATATATATATATATAATAATATATTATATATAATATATATATATATATATATATTATATATATGTGTATTATTAAGATTAAAAATTTAGTCTAAGCCAAGGGTTTATTGTCCTACATATGTAAATATATATAGGCCTCTATATATATATAATATATATTATATATATATATCTATGTGATATATTAATATATATTATAATATATAATATTAGTATATATAGTATATAAATAGTATATTATATATATATATATCATTATCATATCTTGAAAATGATTAAGTTGAGACAGAAATGTGGTTAAAGTACACTAATTTTATTAAAATAAATTTAAATTAATTCTTTGGAACATCGTTAAATTTGTTGTTGAACTGGCGGAATACTTATCATAAAGCATTGTTGGACATCCTTACCCGTTAAACTGTTTGTTATCTAAAAAAAAGTAACCGGTTACATAATTTTCTCCGCTTTACTTAAAACGAATGTAACGAAGTTGCAGTTAGCTCTTTTCATATGTTCTTAATTATTAATAGTAATTCAAAACAGCAGAGTCACACTTCATTAGTGGTTATAGGGAGATATTATTATATTATGTATTATTATTAATTATATTATATTATTATATATTATTTATTTTATTTTGAATTATTAATTATAATTACTTATTATTACATTATTATTATTATATATTATTATTATTGGATTGATCTATTGATTATTATTATTAAGAAATTTATTAAATAATATTATTAATTAATTAATATTATTATTCATTATTCTTATTATATTATTAATTTTATTGATTATTATTATTATTAATTATTATTTTATTATTATTGATATTATTATTATTATTATATATTATATATCGGTTCTTTCTTCTTCTTGCTTCTTCTTCTGTCGTTCTGCTTGCTACTTTAACTGTTCTTCTTCTTTCTTCTCTTCTGTCTTCTTCTTCTTCCTTCTTCTTTCTTCTTCTCTTCCCTTCTTCTCTCTTCTTTCTTCTTTTCTTCCTTCTTCTTTCTTCTATTATATTATTATTCTTTGATTATTATTATTATTATGTTATTATATTATTATTATTAATTATTATTATATTATTATATTATTATTAGTTTATTATTATGATTATTATGTATATCTGATTATATAATTATTATTATTATTGATTGATTATTAATGTATTAGTAGTAGTAGGTAGTAGTCGTGTAGTGAGTGAGTAACTAAAAATAAAGAATCAGAGAATGGCAAAAAAATACACAGATCAGCCACGTATAGTGGGTCAGCGGAATTGTAATTGGTGAACTATGTTTCCCACTAATATGTAGCTCCTTCAAATTCGAACAATGACAAAGCTTTCTTTCCTCCGTGTGCCATTTCAAATGAATGATGTCCTCCAACCTGGTAAATAATGACCCAGGTCAGAGAAAATGGTGTGAAAATGACATGAAAGTTGGGGTAATTGATGTTAAGAGTGATGGACTACTACTACGCTGCTTCTATCATATTTAGCAACACCTTTTTCCCCTGTTGATTACAGACTAATCATTGAACGAAAGTGGAGGGTTAATCGATGGCTTCAGCTTGACCCTCGCTATTGGTGGCTATTTTTGGTAATATTATAAATATTATATATATATATTATATATATGTATAGTAATTATATATATATATATATATAATATATATTATAATATATATTATCATATATATTATTATAGTATTATATATCATATATATATATATATAGTATAATATATATAGTATATATATATATATATACTATATATAGAAAACGTATTTAATCTAAATATACAATATCTTATATATATAGTATTGAGTATGATATACTCATATACTAGTATATATTATTTAGTATGATATATATATATATATTAGGTAGATATAGTATGATATATATAGTATAGTAATATATTGATATATATTATAATATATTATATCTATATATAGTATAGATATATTATTTATGTCATATATACACTGAATGTGTTTCAAGATACTAAATACTAAATACAGAAAAATGTATTTAAATAATAAATGGTAATTACGTTTTGGGGACATATTTATATACTAAATTCTAAATACACCAATTTAGAATTTTAAATAAATAAAACTTAAACATAAGACACCTTACGAGTTCTTTATTCCGCAGATTTCTGTTGGAGGGAAATTGGCAGATATTTCAAAAATTTTGAATGAAACAGAGATTCTTTTGGGAGTCTGGATGATTCCCGCGAATGAGAATAATTGCTTTACAGGTGCTGAAGATGGCAGTGTGTGTTAAATTCGCAATGAATGGAAAACGAAACAGGTTTTTATGAGATATAAAATGGAAAAAGACAGAAGGATGGCTAGAATCTTCCGTGGTGCGAAATAGATGAATAGTACAGGCCGAAGAGATTAGCTTTTTTGAGCAGGAATGCTAACTACAAATCAAAGAAAACAGCAGAGCGAAAAAGATGGGAATACAAATTTAAAGAAGTTGTTGGAGATTTCTTCGATAAGAGGCCAAAAATTTTTATCAGTAGGAGAACCAAGAAAGTCAACGCACTTCCTTTTAATAAGATTACGATTGGCCAGTCAAATATTATCACTATATTGATTCTAACCTAAATAAAAATTAGCAAATGTGATAGGAGAGCATGTGTTTTTCACTCCCGATACGCTTTTGTGCGCTTTCTTTCTTGAATGTCACGAGGCAAGGTATCATCGAACCATGGATTTTGGGAAAGAAATGATTTAGTCGAATAAACAATGAACATACTTCATCAGCAGTCATGGCCCCTCTCCCCATATTTTCGGCAGACTCTGATGCATGCTCAGTGTCAAAGTAGGCTTTTTGCAAGGATAAAGTAGAAGAGACGCAATCAACCCTAACTATCAATATTAATGTGCCACAAAATACGTTTAGGAAAGGGTGAAAATGCTGGAGAGTATTATAATTAAGAGTCGGAAGATTGTGGATAGAGTTGCCAATAAGGTGGAAAATGTTGAAATATTTATATCGAGAAGTAGTAGTAGTGAAGTACAAGTCAAGCGTGTTTAAGAATTTTTAAG
>JABUQX010111251.1:0-25000 GCA_015478945.1 Trachelipus rathkii
AAAGAGAGAAGAGAGCATATTATTACACACTACAACGAAGTCTCTTTTGAATAAAATACACATCAGTAATACAGCCTCTTGTAAAACGATTTAACTGGAGATTTTCAACACGAGCATACACACACGCTCTATCAACCACTATAACATCAACACCATCAATACACCACTCCCATCACCACGCTCTACATCTCACCTCACAATAACTACAACCTATGCAGACTACCCTAATTGATCAAATCTCTAGATATCATCAGTCCATAACATGTCGACAGTCTAAATCCAATTTACGACCCATAACCATAATCACAAAAAAAATAAGTTATTTTATACTGACCAACGAATATACATGCTAACGTAGCAAAGTTTTTTTTTACATTATAGCTACATAACCTCGACCTATGAGAATACTAATGTACACAACGACAATCCGTATCAGCACCATCGTGTGGAATAAACTAACACATATAAACATTAACAAACTAACCGCACTTAACAACAGTAAAGTTACCTAACACCTTCATACAAACGTAACGCTAACTCATACTGTTTTTCAAAAACATTCTCTAACATATCACACTATTAAACTTTACAATTCAACACTCGATATTTAAGCAAAAGTTTAACATAACCCACCAGTCTACTCTCATACTACCACAGCGAATATACTATTGCCAACAGTAACAATTTTTTGACATCAACTCGTAATCTTTAGACAAAATTCATCATAACATCTTACTAATATCATAATCCACTCGAATAATTGCAAACATAACAAAGTTTTAAAACCAATCACATAACATAAAAAAGTTCTTTATATACTAACCTATGAATATAAAGTTGAGGCAACAAAGTTTAGGCATCAAAGTTGAGGCATCATATATCATATCCTGCACTAAGAATATAATGTACAAATGCAGAACCTAACATACCTCGGCGTATAGAGAAGAAAATATATCAGTTAAACTCGAATGAAAATCGCTGTACTTTTAATCACATAGGGAATGTCTAACAGGTCACTACAACAATACCTCATCCGACATAATGTTCGCCCAGATTTTTCACGCGTATATTTTAGCAACCAGGTTAAAGCCGACTACCACATAATCATAAACAACAACATACTCACCATACCAAAAGATCGAACCAATTCTACCAAGATAGCTCACATGCTTGAAACTAATGAATTGAACTTATCTTCGTTAAAGTGTCAATTCGTATCGCCTGTATACAACATATTTGACCGTAATGAACTAACAAGCTCAGAACCAATCATGCGAAATATATCTAAGCGCGACTTAATCCTAGACCATTAATCAAAACACAAACCAAATTTACCTACAGGCTCACGTTCTCAACCACTCACACATCGTCAGTTAAAACCACCGATAATATATCCCTTACAAAACTCATCAATTCCTCTAAAAAATTGGCAGTGTATAATTTTCACATTGTCATATTAATATTTAACATAAGTACCTAACTTACGAATACAACAGTTTTCATAACGCTAAGATGTATCTAAAACAACCACATTACATTCGAAGAAAACTTTAGTGGGATGCCCCTTGAAAAAGGATGTGATCCCATCACGAGCAGGGGGGATCAACCCCGAAGGGTGTAGGGGCTTTGAGGGCCTCAGCACGAAAGGGCTGAGGCCTTACCCGTCCTTCGAGGCGGTAATGCCGACTTCACACCACCACCTTCGGCTAGTCGCACCTCCACACTCATCACGGATACACATCCTTTCAAAAGGGGGCAATCCACTAAATTTTTTCTCTCGGAATGTAATGTGTTGTTTTAGAAACTTTGGTAATGAAAACTGTTTATTCGTAAGTTAGGTACGTTATGTTAAATATTAATCATAAACACTAGCTGAAACAATACAAACAATGAGGATTTTTTAAGAGAAACGAATGAGCTATTCATGTAACGCACATTACTGCATGTTAACACTGACGATGTATGCGCTACAGAAAACGTGAAGCCTAGGTTAAGTTTTTTCGTGAGTTAGACTCAGAGGTTCGACCCCTAGAATTTGATAATGTCTACGTTATTCCATGGTCAATGATGTTAATAACGTCGATACGATGACACTTTAACGACGCTCTCAGCTGGCTCAATTATGTTGTATCTTTGGTAGATTGGTCATTTGTTAAGGGATTTTGTGTTAGATGCTACGGCTTTACCTGTTCTGATATGCGTGAACAAGTGGGAACTATCGAGTATTGCAACACATCGACCCTGTTACTTATTACTTCACACTCTCTCTCGATAAGTAGGGACATACACTTTCACATGATGACTACAACTGCATATCTATACATAAAGCCGAAGGCATCATCATCTATCTTAGGATCTGACAATTGTCATTACAGCTACAACATTCTTGTTTGCCGACTATACGATCGCACCTTAACTTTTTGATGCTTAATAACTCTTGTTATCGTATAACAGCCGATATATTACTACGTCAGGCTCTGTAACATATAAGACTTTTTTTATGTTGTGGTTTGGCTAACAAACCTTTGTTATGTTGCAATTATTCGTTGGGGATTATGATTTAGGTAAGGTTAGGATGAATTTTTGTTAAATATTAGCATGTTAATGTAAAAAATTTGTTACGTTGGCAATATATTCGCTGGTAGTATGATGACTAGACTGGGTTATGTTAAACCTTTGTTAAATATTACCGATGTTATGTTGTTAAATTAACACTAATATGTTAGAGATATGTTTGAAAAAGTATGAGTTAGGTTACGTATCTCTGATATAGAAGTGTTAGGTTAGGCTTTCTGTTGTTAAGTCGCCGAGTACGAGCGATTGTTTATACATGCATAGTCAGATTCTACTTACCACACGTTAAGCGAGCATGTCTTGATCAAGGCACTCTTACGATCCGTAGCTCCATTATATCATTCTAGTTCAGGTATAACATGTTCACGACTATTCAATTCAAATCCAATACACAAACAACCTCTTGCCTATCACCGTTTAGCATATATTCAATGGTTAGTATACTAAAAAACTTATTTTTTTTGTGGTGTAATGTTTAGTCGAAATGATACTCGACATATGACATGATCAATAGATCAATAGATCAAGGTTGGATAGAGGGAGGGAGGGGGAGGGGTTGATGGTTTGATTTACTGATTACCTGATTTACTGGGCTTTAAAATCAGTAAACTATTACAATTTTATTTATGATATTTTATTTCAAAGAACTTATTTTTATGTTTATGTTTATGTTAAAGCTTTGTTATGTTTACAGTTATTCGGTGGTCTGTATGATAATTAGACAAGGTTATTATAATTTTTTGTTCAACTCATTCAAATGATGTGTCAATCTAAAATTAACGTTAATATGTTAGACACTATCGCCTCATCTAGGAAAAAGCATGAATAACAGCAGTTCACGTTTTGTAATGAATGTTGGTTACTTTCTAGTGTTAAGTGTGGAATTCTTAGCTACTATACACACAGCGTCACCTCATGTTTTCAATTCACGATCACCCTAGCGCTAAGTTGTGTTTAAGTTTGTCCAATCCTTGGTACACGTTCAACTACTATCTCAACTACTTTCATATGCACTATTCGCCCATACGATATTAGCGCTATATTAATCGATGAACAACCATTGTTAATGTTACTTATATTCATACACGGCTATCGTAGCATATCGACATCACAATATAGCGTATATAACCGGTTTTGAATTAACATGTCTTGATTAACAACTATTACTTACAATGTCTAAAGACACACCGAAAACAAACTCCTACGAACAACACAGCAACAGATATGTTTGAAAAGCCGATCAATAATCGCGATTACCGTTCTGTATGCCAATGTTCGGTATCTTTCACCCCATGCCTGTTAACCAAGCCTACTATAAAAATCCAGTAAAACTATTACACACCTTTATTATGATATTTTATTCAAGAACTTGTTTTATGTTTATGTATGGTTAAACTGCTTTGTATTTTTTATGTTGTGTTTCAGGATAAAACTTTGTTGATGTTTGACAATTATTCGTGGGGATTATGATATTTAGTTATGGTTATGATGAACATCACTCTGAGATATAATTATTCCTATGTTTAATGTAAAACACAGCTATCGTTACGTTAGGTAATATTCGTTGTTCTGTTGAATAATTAGATATGGATGGTGATAAAGCTTTTTATGCTTAAAATATATTACCTCGACGTCGTTAAACATGTAAATTACCCGATTAAAATATGTTAGAGATGGTGTTGGAAAAAAGGATGAATAGGCACTCTATAACATTTCTAGAGTATCCTGTTATCACTACTCTTACCAGACTGATCAAGACTGCGGGAAACCACTATCTTAGTTAATGTTAACCAAGTTTTATTAGTGCATACAGCTCGCATTTAGGTTTGTCGTTTCTACAATCACCTATTTTCTTAGCTCGGGTTATGCTATGGTTGACTTTATTGATCGGTGAAAAACTTTATTCACGCCACTCAGCAGTATCATATGTTCGTCTGATTTAGTATAATAGATAGTGCAGACTAAGGGGTTATATTGTTCATGACTATAACCTTTTTGTCGTAATAATACTCTCTCTTCCCATAACGTTCTCTGCCCGTCAACATGTCTCTTACCGGATGTTGCTAGTCCATCTCATATGCCACTGGTGCTCATATGCTATCCTTGATTGTAACTAGTAATGTAAGTAGGTTATTACGAAAACTCGGTAATTTGAATTACCTCGTTAGTTACTACTGTTGTTAAGCTGTGAATGAACGTCTGTATATTTTAGTACAGATAAAGAGAATTATCTGGTAATTCGCCCTGCTTTGAGGAGACTCGATGAGACTGTCATCTTTTCAAACCCAGTAGCCATCATATTATGTGTCCAACTTCTCTCCACACTCGCAGACTTGACCACTATGCGCGCCTCGTGCGTTATACGATAATAAAAAGTGGGGTATGAGTAGTGTTCTTCGCGAACACGCCTAGACGTTCCTTCAGAAATGTGTCCTTAGATCTGCGATAACCTATCTCCTTCTCTGTCACCTACAGTGTCAAAAAACATCAGATACATTTATTGCCAATGAAACACCCGTAATTGCCCTCTCCGTTAAGTCTTAGATTGAAAATCAACAAATCTATGATCTGATTTCATGTTTAAACAAAAAAGCATTTACAATGTCATATTGGTATTAGGACTTTTGGAAACCGTTATGGTTCGTTCCTGTGGTTATTTCCTTTGTTTTTACTGCTCTTATGAATGGTTGAACAGAAAGAATCCCATTTAAGCTTTAAGGCATTGTTTATACACTATTTTTTTCTTCAGTAGGGCATTTTTTCCGCTGCTGCTGGTATGACTGACATCGCCAACGCATCTCTATGCTTGTTTGTTGATATCTTTACGAGCGCTGTGTTAAGTGTGGAGGACTTTGTTAATGGTTTGACAGTTTTATTCGTAGGTAATTTTGTGGTGTATGGATTTTGGTCACGTTGTACATTGATTTTTCTTAGTTCGGAGCGGGTTTATGCTTATTCTTATGCTTATGTGAAATTCGAGATGTGATAGAACTTTAACTTAATGGATAGACGCGTAATATATCATTTTTAATCAAATATGATGAATATAAGGCCCAAAGTGGTTAGTACAAACTATTTTGTTAAATATTCACGATGTTAATGTAAAAATTAACATTGCGGAGCAATGTGCGCAGGATGATCGGCTGTGAATAAAGCCTGTGAATATGGGTTACACGTTTTTTGTTGTTATCGCTTTATGGCTTAGCTGAGACTATTTCTATCTGTTGTTAAGTTGTGGAAACTTTGTTATACGGTTAACGAGTTTTACTTCTCATCGTTTATACAACTATAGGTGTGGGTGCTGAGATTTATTCGTTGTAGTGATATTGGAGTATTCTCTTAGTTCAGATGATGCATTATGTAAGTCCTTGAGTAATGTGACTTACTGACTCTTACGTTAGACTATATTATACGTTGAAATCGGTATGCGATAATGTAGAGCAGAGTTATGAGATATAAGTAATTCTTTGATTAAATATATACAATAGTATTAATTAATCTCAAAATTAACATTACGCAATAATATGATTAAGATTATAATTAATCTATGAGACAAAAATGATAGTGAATAGGTAATCGTTTCGTAAAGACGAGCTCTATACGTGTTTAGCTACTTGTACTGTTTGTTAAGTGTGGAACTTTTGTTAATGTTTATCCGCTTATTGATGTTTGAGATGTGTTAGGGTGTATAGTTGTTTGGTGTAGCTCAGATGTAATTTCTTAGAACGGATGTATGCCTATGTTACGTTTTATCAATGTGAAAACTTCCTGCTATATCTTAGCATAAGTAGAGATATCGTTGATCAGGTGTATAAAGAAGCTTGTTTTATTGTGGTGGTTCCATATCCAATAATGCATACATACTGAACATGTAGACTTGATTCAATAGAGATGCGATTAGAATATCTGATAAGTATTCATCGGATAAGCGGTAGGGGAGACTGTATGAAGGAGAGTAGTGGTGGATAGGATTGATTTACTAGAGATTAGTGATACCCGAGTGTAGGTATAGGTAAAGGGTCAGACAACAACATCGGATGTTATTTCGCACAATAACGACAGAATTAAATGTAGGTATAGACCAAAAAGTTTTTAACGTAAGTAAAATTAAAATTGTTTTTTTTTTATAAAAGAACTAACGAATTCTTGCTTTTCCAACAACTCTTTCAAAAGTTTTTTAGATGATTGTTATAATATACATAATAGAACATAGTAAAACATGCAAATGTTATTTAAATATAATTTGTTAATGTGATCACCTATATAGTGTCAAACATATATCAGATAATCCATAGATGTATATAGCTTTAATTTTCGCATACGGAAAAACAAGAAACAATAAGGAATTGACAAAATGATTCGAGAAAACACTGAAACCAAACTCAGATCATAGTATTGAGCGTATAATGTTTTCTGAAGCTGGGAGGTGTTTTGATTTAACTATATTTTACGACTCACTTGTATTATGATATATCTATGTGAAACTAGTAACCAACCTATCAGCTACGTTAACATATTGGCGTTCTGAGTAATGCATTTGTTAGTTTACTTTGTGTATTGTTTATAAGCCATGAAGACTTTTTGATTATCGCTTAGTCATTTATTTCGATCAGTAAGGTAATATCTTAGGTGTTTGCATTAGAGTGCGTTATATTCCTTTAGATGTTCCAGAAGATATCTATGTATTATGTTAACTTGATTATTGATTGTGTAAATACTATTGGAGTACGTCGGCATATATTTTGTTTTGACTTTGAGATATTAGGTTTTGTAGAATAAATTTTTGTTATATATGTTACTATGTTTATATTTTTGTAATAACAGTGATTATGTAGAGATATAGTTTGAAAAAGTGTGATATGGTTCGGTTCTGTAAGTCAAAGTCCATTTGTACTTTCCTGTTACCGCAAAAAAAGATATAGTATTTTGTTAGGCATTTGATGTTATACATTATATTCCTTGCATCAGATTATGTTATGTTAGCTTTATTGATGTGAACACTTTGTTTATTTAACGGTTTTTACTGTTTTAAGTTTTTATGTATAAATACAAAATTTTTACACGTTTATAAAATAAAAAGAGATAAAAATTTTTGAGTAAAAACAAATAAAAGTTTTTAAAAGAAATAAAGTTAAAAAAAAAAAAAAAGTTTTTCTTTAAAAAAACAAAACTAAAGTTTTAAAGAAATAAAATTAAAAATTAGCTAAAAGTATTTTTAAAACAAAGAAAGTTTAAAAAGAATAAAAGTAAAAATAAATAAAAGTTTTTTAAAAACAAAAGAAAAAAAGATGTGAAAGGCAACGTTCTAAATGTTTTGGGTACTTTACGGTTGTTAAGTATTGAAAAATGTGTAAATGTTTTATGCCTGTTTTATTTGTGGATTTATAGGTAGTTGGGTTGTTTGATAGTTAATAAACAATATATGCTTACATTAGGTTATGTTAGTTAGCTTTATTGATGTGAAACTTTGTTATGTATCAGCATTAGATAGTTCCGAGGGTTAGTATAGAAATAAAAAGCAACATATTTTTATGCTAATGTTTATCCAAAATGAATCACTCTAAAATATAGAACTGGAGTCACACAGAACCAATAGATTCAATACCCTGTCAACTAGATCAGGGTTTGGGACCTGGGTATGGGGTAGGTTTTTGATTTCACATGAGTTACAGATGATGTACCCATGGTAATAGGGTAAAGTAAAAACTACAAATTTTACGTTAATAAAACATTGAAAGTGTAAAATTTTAGGTAAAATAACAAAAGTATGTATTAACAGAAATAAATAATATAAATTATAAGAAGTTTTTTCTAACAAAAACGATAGATTCGTAATTAAGGTCTTACAAGATAATAAAATTAAAATCATCTCAAGAAACTGAAAGAAAGTAAAATAAAGAAAAGAAATTAAAATTTAATATAAAAGTTTTCTGTAAAAAACTAATAAGTTTATAGACGAAGAAATTAAAATAAAATAAAAGTTTTTTAAAACAAAAAGAAAAAGATGTTGAAAGGACAACGTATTCATTATGTTTGATAGTTACTGTAAATCAACTGTTTGTTAAATATTTGAAACTTTGTTAATGTTAGCTGTTTATTCGTGTTTAAGTGTATGTTAGGTTTTTCGGTGTGTGTTATATTCTTGGTTTGGACTATGAAATGTTAGCTTTGTTAAGCCAAAACTTTGTCGTTGGCATAATATTACGTTGAATACCAGATTTATGATTAATTAGTGTTTAGGAGATGAATGAAATTATATACAGTGTATTACGGATTAATTGATATTGTTTAGATTAGATATGTTTGAAAACGTAATGAATAGGTTAGTTTTTGTTATGCAACGCCGCAGTTACTTTACTGTTTTGTTAGTATGGAACTTTGCTAATGTTAGCGATTTATCAGGCATAGGGTATGTTCGAATTTGTTTATACTCATTATATTGTTAGACATCAGGTTTGATTTAATGCTAGCTTTATGCGTAAAGGAAAATCTTTGCTTGCGTATAGCGTATTTTCCGTTTGGTCAGTATGATAATTACAACAAGATTGGTGATAAATTTTTGATTAAATTGTTTTACTTACAGGGTTCACGTTAGGAGAAATATAATAATGATTATTGTTAGATGATTTTGTTGAAATAAGTTGTGAATAAGTTACGTATTTGTATGCCATAATGTTAAATACGTTACATAGTCTGATAAAGGTATAAGTTGACTTGTTAATTGTTTGACATGATTATAGCGTGTATAAGATTGTTAGTGATTAGAGCGAGTGAGGACATTTTAAAATTCGTAGTTCTCTCAATATAGATTCCTATGTTTGGCTTTATTATATGAAAACTTTGTTGCGATATTTAGCATATTATTATCATTGATCAGTAAGATACTGTTACATCTAAGAGGTTGTGATAATAGATTCTTTGTAATGTTACTGTTGTCATGTTAGATGTAAACCACATCTCAGTGATATGTTAGAAAAAGTGTAAGTAGGTACGTTTCTGCGCTCAATGTTCGTTACTTTACTGTTGTTAAGTTAGGGGAAGTTTTGTTAATGTTAACTGTTTTATTCCCTGTATTAAGATGGTGTTCAGGTCTATGAGTAATGTACGTTAAATTCCGTTAGTTTCAGATGAATTGCATCTCACGTTTTTTGCTTCTATTTTGAATGTAGAATTACATTTGTTTTTACGTTTGCATATATTCATATAGATCAGTATATATGATATTTAGGTGAGGTTATGATAAAATTTTTGTCTCAATATATCTAAAATGTGAATGTAAAATATCAGTGACATGTTGAAAAAAGTGTAAAGTAGGTTCCGAGTCTTGTCACTCGATATTGTTAGTTACTTTACTTTGCTCGCTTATAGTATGGATCTTTATCACGTGGTAGACATATATTTCATATATGTATCAGTATATTGATAATTAGACAAGTTAATGAAATAAAAATTTTGATTTAATGTTAACTATGTTTTATATGCTTATAAATATCCAGGATTTGGGTAGGGATGCGGGGGGTGGGTTGGTTTTTGATTTACCGAATTTACAGGTTAGGGTAATGTACACATCGAATAAACCACAAATTTCTTCAAGATTATAAAATATGAAAAGCGTAAATTTTAGTAAAAACAAACTGTTTTTAAAAGCATATAAAACAAATAAATGAAAGTTTTGTGTTATGTTAAACAAAATGTGACATGAATCAACAGATCATAGATGGGGAGGGGTGTGAGGAGGGGAGGCTGAGGAGGCCGGGGAGGCTTCAGAGGCTCCAGAGGCTCCAGAAGCCTTTTGAGGGTGTTTGATTTATATAAAAAACGTAAATTTTTTTTTGTTATGAAACCTTAAAAGATAAAAAAAAAATGTTTAATTTTTAATTTTTTTAATTTTTATTTTAAAAATTTTTAAAAATTTTTAAATTTTTAATTTTTTTTTAAAGAATTTTTTAAAGATTTTTTATAACAATATTTTTTATATAGTGTTTTTTTAAAAAAAAAATTTTTTTTTTTTTTTTATAATTTTTTTTAAATTTTTTATTTATTATTTATTCCTCTTTCTGTAATCGATAGGATACATCATTAGAAAGATGTATACCAAGTTTCGTTGTTCTATGACTACGCCAATATTTCAGTTTTTGTGGGGTTGGTGACCCCCCTTTTGGATGTGTACGGCTATTTAACCCATATATGAAATGCAGTAGGTTATATTGAAGAATAAGTACTACAGAGTTTCAATCCTTCTAGTGTTATAATATTTCTAGATCATGGGTAGAGTCTGGTCCTCAGAATTCTTGGTCAAATGATTCATTTTTATCCCTCCGGCACTATTATCTATAAGTTATCAATCTCTGTAAAAACGGCTGTATAATCAAGTTTCAGCTATCTACATCAATCATTTTCAGATTTGGGGGGCCGTCCCAGTCAATTTGATATTCACAATCGGATCATATTTGTTGTA
Source organism: Trachelipus rathkii (assembly GCA_015478945.1). NCBI lineage: Eukaryota > Metazoa > Arthropoda > Malacostraca > Isopoda > Trachelipodidae > Trachelipus > Trachelipus rathkii. The sequence continues at coordinate 11,033 of JABUQX010111251.1, forward strand.
CTAGCCGGTTCATCTAAGACTACCAACTAAAAAGCTGTGTATAAGTTTCGTTGTTCTATTGTCAATATTTCAGATTTTTTGGGGTCAGTACCCGTCTGGGGCTTCACTGCAATTTTATCGTCGCAAAACAGGCTACATCTAAGTTATAGCATTTCCCTCTGTATGGTTGTTCATTTGTACCCAAGAATTTCATCATCTGCTACGTAAAAATATTTCGTCAGATTTAGGGGGCTGGTCCCCTTAATTTATGATCTAATTCGATCCCATTTACCACCCGAATACATCTAAATAGAGTAGGCAATTCCTAAACGGCTTGATATTGTCAGGTTTCAGCTTTCTACATCATATTTTAGGTTTTGGGATGGAAGTCCCCCATCTGTTGGGACCTAGCTCACCCTATTATGACTTATAACCATTATATTCGAACTCTAACGACCTTGAAAACCATATATTAGGGGACGCCAAATATTGTTGTTATAATCCGACTGTTTCTTACTCGGCATCGACAGTAGCTCCAGCACCGGTGGCCGGAGCCAACTCCTAGAAGATACTAACGTCTTTGCTAGAAATTCAAACTCTGAATCCTCGTCACCAAATTCAGCCCTATACAGCAACATTTTGAATTTTTTAATGGGGTAGGGGTCCCCCTTCGGGGACTTAAACCAGGGGGACGTAGCTTCGTCTACAACAAGGATATGTCACCATCTAACCCCCTCCAAATTTTAACCCGATACGATAAATCTAACCCATGTAGATATATTTCGGACTCAGAACCGGATGCTGAAGAGAAACCCGCGGGCGAAAATAATAACACAAAATAATAATAATAAACTAATAAGTATAATAATAATAATATAATAATAATATATAATCATAATATACTATAAATTTACTACTAATAATAAAAAAAAAAACTTGCCAAAAAATAAAAAATAATGGTCAGAAAAAAAAATTTAATAATCAAATAAATAAACTATTAAATTAATCAATAACCAATGTATGAAATAAGTTGAACCTTGAACCGGAGTCAGAGCCGGCAAAAATATTTTGGGGATGCGGAGTCGAAGCAGTAGTCGGATGCTGAGCCGAGCGGAGCTCGGAGTCGGAGTGCGTAAAACGACTCAGATTCGTTTCTCTTCGAGAAACGAATCTTACGACATAATAATAATCAAAATCAAATCAAAATAGCCTTAATTCTCCTAAATAATACATATTTATGGCTTACAGAAATAAGAATTATACAAAATGAAATATATAATATGAAGAAAAGGGCACTAAGGGGAAGTTTTTCGTCCATTGAAGTCGCAAATACTAATAATACTAATAATATTAATAATAATAATAATAATAATAATATAATAATAATAATAGTAATAGTAATAGTAATAGTAAAAATAATAATTAACTAATACATTAATAATAAATGAATAATATAATAATAATAATAATAATAATAATAATAATAAATAATAATAAAAAAATAATACATAATAATAACTTAATAGATCAATAACTAAAACTCAACAGTATTAATGATGATAAACACTTCACATTATAACATTAATTAATAATAATTAATAACTAAAATAATTATAATAATAATAATAATACTAATAATAATAATAAATAAACAATAATAATGATAATAATAATATATAATAATAATAATAATAATAAGTAATTAATAACTAATAATAATACATAAAAATAATAAAAATAATTAATAATAATAATAAATAATAATAATAATAATATATAAAATAATCACAATCAATAATAATAATCAATAATTACACTAATAATATAATAATAATAATAATAATAATAATAAAAATAATAATATAATAATATAATAGTGATAATAATAATAATGAATATAATAATAATGTAGATGATAAAAATAATAATATTAATAATATATATATAATATAGTAAATAACATTTAAAATTCAAAAATTCAAAAATTTTTTATTCTAACAATAGTAGATAAGAATTCCAGTCCCATTAAACAAACAACGTGATATATCATTTTATATATTAAAGTATATTGTTAAATATTTTACAATTTATAAATACAATCAGTTAATTGTAATAACCAAATTAATTTCCCTATATGGATGACAGGGTTATACTAATTATATAATGCAACACAGTGTTTGTGTCCATTTGAAACCCTGAAATACATTAATAATAATGAGTATCTAAAATAATTAAAACCATAACAATAGTAATAATAATTACAATAATACATTAGAAAAAAATAAAATAAATATAAAATAATTAATATAATAATAATAATAATAATTAATATAATACATAATAAATTAATTAATAATAATATAATATAATAATAATAATAATAATTAATATAATAAAAAAATAATTCTACAATAAAAAAAATATTATATAACATATATAATATGTAATAATAATAAAAATATACAACATAATATAATTAATAATAATAATAATAATAATAATAATAATAAAATAATAATAATAATAATATTAATTAGATAATAATAAGTTAATAATAAATATAATAATAATAAAATAATAATAATAATAATATAATATAATAATAAATAATATATAATAATGGTAATAATAATATATTATTAAGGCCCGACAATCTTTCATAAATCCCTAATAATATAAAAATAAATTAACTATAATAAAAATCACTAATAATAATAAATTAATAATAAAAATAATAATTAATATATAATAATAATAAATAATATATAATAATATTAATAATTAAATAATAATAATAATAATAATAATGATAATAATAAATATTAATAACGAAAAAAATAATACTCATAATAAAAAAAATGATATAATAATAGTAATTGTATTATCATTCGAAAAGCAATAACATAATAATATGCATTCAAGATAATAGTAGTAATTCGACGATCCTAATATTTGAAGTAAATAAAATAGTACTAATGGTTTAATTAATAATAATAATAATAATAAATAATAAGGAATATATAATAAATTAATAAACAACAACAATAACAATAATAATAATAACAATATATAGATAATTAGATAATAGAAATAATTTAGAAATAAAGACATAAATAATGATAATAATAATAATTATAATCATAATAATTATAATAGATAAGAAATAGTACGATCAAGATACATCCAATATTAATCGAAATTCACTATTATAGTATCATAATGATACTACGTAAATTTAAAATAATCGTTCAAGTAATTTAATAGGCGTACAGACCATGCTTACAATAATAAAAGAATACTAATAGTGAGTAATGATAATAACGTAATAATAATTCACATATATAAGTAATAATAAATAATAATAATAATAATATAATACATAATAATAATATATAAAAATAATAACCTAATAATAATAATAATATAATATAATATAATAATAATAATAATATATAATAAATATATAAAATAATAATAATATAAAATAAAAATAATAAATAATAATTGACTAACATAATATAATATAATAATAATAATAATAATAATAAATAATAAATAAAATCAAATAATAATCATAGATTACATTAACTAAATAATAGATAATCATAAGATCAATAATAATATGAAGTTAATAATCATAATAATGATATCATTAATAATAATAATTAATAATAATAATAATAATAATAATAATAATAATAATTACAAATAATGAATAATAATAATAAGTGTTTTAGGTAATGATATAATAAAATAATAATAATAATAGTAGTCAGTAGCTAGATTTTATGGGTATGTGTTTCAGTTCTCCTGTATGTTTATTTAATTTATTAGTCACACACTATTTGATTTTAGATTACATACATTTTCTTTTTTTAGTAAAGAGTTTGGTAGAGTTGTTTTCGTTTTAAGTCTTGGGGCATTGAGTTTGTAAAGTTTTAGCTGCTTATGTACTCTGACGCTTTGAGTGGCTTTTTATAGTCTACAGAAGGGAAGGGTTTATATTAAGTAATTATTCTTCTGCAAGATGTTTATTTGGAATTTGCTATTGGTCTACTACTCGCCTAGCCTTGGTTTGAATGAAAATTTTCTAGCAAGAAGTCGCCTCATGCATTGTTATGGATAATTTAATGTATCTCTTTCAGGAGAGATAAATTTAGCAAGTCTTACTGCAATATCTTTTAGGCTTTTGAATAATGGTGTGTATGGCTGTAAAAGTCTCTTGTATTGGTAATGAGGCGAATAAAGCGCTTTTGGGTTACAATTACAGGGTGGATTACCAAGTTACTTGTGGTACCGTAGATAGGAAAGACAGTAAAGAAAGTGAGGGTGTACTTAGTGCATAGTAAAGTAATTTCCTAAAGAGTAAAGAGGTAAACAAAATTTTCTCATTTTATTAAGCAATATACATGTATCTCGACAGTTCTGCTCACTAAGGTTGGTTAAATAATGTTCTTCTAAATGTTGTTTATTCATCGATTTGTTAATCGCTAAGTATGTTTGGCATTTTGGCAGCCATTTTCAGTTCTAATCTACATTGTTGATTTTGGTATATTTTAATATCGTTAATTGGTTTGTTTGCTTAAAATTATGTAAGATGTTTATTTAAATTTAAAGTAGCTTATTATGCATCTATCCATTTTCATTATATCTTGTTAATCGTGTATGTGCTTTAAATGGGATAGATAGAGACTTCGGCATCTCTGTCATTTATTAAAATAGAGGTATCGTCAGCACAAAAGAGAATGAAAAAGCGTCATGAGATTGAACAGAATCATTTTGTATATGAAGTAAATAAATAACGGTGCCAATGAATAGAAGCCTGGGTTACGCCGGTTTTGTTGTTTGAAAATGATGTGGTTGATATAAGTTTCATTTAGTTTTTTAGCGAATTGTGATCTATCATTTCCGTATTAAGTAGCTTTTTCGACCATTGAGTTTGTTTGAACCCTGTGCAACAAGCCCATGTATTGTTTCATGTTTTCCTTAGGCTATAGTATGTCATGCAACTTTCTGTCAAACACACGCTTTTCGTAGAAATCGTAGTTATAGAAAGACAGCAGGCGAGGCAGTCTTTATTTTCTATATTCTGTACAGTTTCTCGGTTAAGCAAATGAGTGCATCAGCCAGTTGACGGCTTTTCTAATCCAAATTGTGAATCACTCATACGCTTATTGTTGTTGCAGATACAAACTATTCTGTAACTGATTCAAAACTAATTTCTCAATTCTCAATAATATTTTACTGAATCGTGTTTGTGATAGCTACTGGTCTGTAATTTTTTGCTAGGATACAAAGAGGTCTCCTTTTGTTTGTGTATAGTCAAAGTGATATATATAGGGATTAACTTTTTGCAATGTCCCTTGAAAAAATATTCGGCGAATAATTCCTGGTCAATAAATGATATACAATTGAAACAGTGTTTTTAAAAGGGTTGGCTTTATTTATGATCGGCAGCGAGTTTGAGGGATAGTTGATTGGGGTATATAGAATGAAACATCAATTTTTTGTTTTTTAATTCCGAGCGATTACCATTTTTGAAGCAAACGATCTATTAATGGGGAATGAAGGAAAAAGAGACTCTCGTTCTGAGGGGTGAAAGAGTTTCATATGATGTTTGACTAGAGGGTTTGTCTCTCAAGATTTTCTTACTTGCCGACGTTTACGAAGTATTCATTTAGTCCGTCTGCGATCTCGATCTTATTTTGGTTGGTTGTTAACTGATTGTTTAAATTCAATTCTTTATACGCAATGGTGATTTTTTTTTATATTTTGTTTTGTTTTTTAATTAAATTGATTTAAACCCCAAGTGGCCTTCGAGTCTTTTTTGCAATCCTGGAATTTGTTAGAGTAGTTAGTGTTTTCTCTTTGCTTTCTTAAGAACTACCTTTAATTGTTTATCATATGTGTTATGTTATACACTTGGAATGGTATTATTTTGTTTTTATAGTTTTCGGTAGAGTTTATGTTTTTTAGTTGTAATAGATGTTTAGAAGGCGCTGTGTGTTATAGCCATGGGTTTTTGAAATCCTTTTGCATCACAAGGTTCTTTTTCTCGAGTTTTAATAGGGAGAATGTAGGCTTCGTACTGTAAGCATTTGTTTAATATGTTTAACGAACGAGTTGGAATTTTTCTTCGTTGACGCAATTGTTCTAGCTGTATGTGAATGAAAAGTCAATTTCACTCATTTTGTTTATGTATTTTTCCAGCCTATTGTGTTCACCATATAGCCTGTATTTTCTGGTGTGAAATTTTGAAGTTTTATTAATGGTCACAATTTTATGCAAAGACTATGGAAAAGTGATCAGACATACATTTTTTTTTACGAAAGTGTATTAACAGTTCCAGTTTAGGTTCACCCAGATATGATCTATTAAAGACGGACATCTATTTTCGACGTTGTTTGGACGTGTAGGTAGCGTTATGTAATTGACGAAATCCCATTCGATAACATTAAGTTTTGAGAGAGAGTTATTGCCCCGAGATTTGTACTTGAGTTCTCAGTTATGGATGAGATCAATGTTTGAAGTCTCCGCGCCATTAATGTACTTTAGAGTTTAAAGAAGTGGTGATGTTTGAGTGTGTGGCGTATGGGGCATGTCGTTGAAACTCTTGTTTTGACGTTGATGCAATTTGGGGGTCGATCACGCATCTCCATATAATAATCTAGTCTGACTTTCGAAATTTTAATTTTAACGATCCTGTGTTGCCTAGTGCTTTTTGTGTGAGTTGACAAGTGTAAAATATCTACTTCATAGGATGTACAGATGCCATGTTTTAAGTAAAGTGAAACTCCCCCACCCCGTTTATTATGTATCGATAATACAGTGTGTTTTACAGCACTAATCCCTAGGGACATTTGGATAATAACCGTTGGATGGTCATTCAGTAAAATGATTTCAAAGTAGTAAATCTATGCAGTCTCAATCATGATATTTTAGGGTAACTTAGATCCAGAGTACAGAAAAGTATTGTGATGTGTTTAAGGCTTAACTGATATATGTGAGTGGAGAAGAAGGAGAGAAGTGGCACAGTTTGCAGGGAGTTCTTTTATGATGTTCATTACAAGTCTCGCAGTATATTATTTCGAGGACTTCTTTGGGAATTTTGTGTATGTAAGTGAACATCAGTGTTTGCTTTCAATGAACATGGTATATCCGAATAATAATAAACAATATAATAATAATATTAATAATAATAAAAATATATATTATCATAATAATAATAGATAATAATATATAATAATACACATAAATAAAGTTTCATATCAAAGATAATAATAATAATGTAACAATAATAATATAATAATAAATAATAATAATGAACTTATTTAATTAATATAATTAAAATGATAATAATATATATATTAATATATAAATATAATATTACTAATAATAACATAAAACTAATATGTTAAGTATCAAAAATATATCAATTGAAGCTCTTTAATATCAACTCACTCTACCTACTACTAACTACTAAAGAATGATAAATACTACATAATAATATTTAATAATCATTATTATGTGATTTTCATTTGAATAAAATGCGAATAATAAATAAATAATAATGAAAATAATAAGAAAAATAATTACCCGTAATATTGAAAGAAGAGGACAAACGTAATAAAGAGGTCTTTAGTAATTTAAAATTAATAGAACGCTAAACGGACTTGTTAATTGTATCAATATTCAACAGATAAATGTAGCCCTAAGTGTGTAATTTATGAAAACTATTTTGCTATGTGGTATAACTAAAGAAATTTCAAACATTTTCTAGATATTGGTGGATAATAATTTTTTTACTATATAATATATAATATATTTATATTTTATAATAATTATTTATTTATCTCATATATATATTATTATATATTATATTTATATTTCATATATGAATAATAATATATATATATATAATATATATATATATATATATATATAATATATATATAAATATATATATATTCTGGGTCATTAGGTGGAGACTTTACAGCTTTGTAGGAATCATTATAACTAATGTCGCTTATTTTAATGATATTGGGACCATGATATAGATAGATAGACATAGATAGATAGATAGATAGATAGATAGATAGATAAGATAGATAGATAGATAGATCGATAGTTAGATAGAATAGATAGATAGATAAGATAGATAGATTAGATAGATAGATAGATAAGATAGATAGGATAGATAAAAAAGACGTTGCGTGTGAGAGCAGAGATGTGGGATGTAAATGTATGTAGAGAGAATGGTAGAGAGAGGTGCGTATGAGAGAGAGAGATGAGAGGATGATGAGAGAGTATTGATGAGAGAGAGAGAGATGAGAGAGAAAGAGTAAGGCATGTTGAGAGAGAGTGGAGACGAGATAAGTGAGGAGAGAGAAAGGGAGTGGGGAGAGAGGGAGTGAAAGAGAGTGTGTGTGTGGGAGTATGAGAGTGTTAAGCAGAGAGTTGTTGTGTACATTGTGGGGTAGAGAGAGGGCAGAGAACTGATTTGGGAGCAGGATGAGAGTGAGAGGTGAGTAAGGAGATAGGGAGAAAGTATGTGAAAGAGAGAGAGTAGAGAGAGATAGAGTAAGAGGGAGATGGAGAGATAGGCAGTTGAGAGAGAAAGAGAGAGAGAAGTGAGATATGGGGGTGTGAGAGAGATAGAGGGAGTGTGGGTTGTGGAGAGAGAGTTGAGCGAGAGAGGGGGAAGTGTGAGAGAAAGAGAGTGAGAGAGAGGAGAGAGTTGTGTGAGGGAGAGATATAGAGTGAGAAGGAGAGGTAGAGAGAGAGGGAGTGTGAGAAAGAGAAAGGGGGTGAGAGAGAGAGAGGGCGTGAGAGAGAGATAGAGAGAGGTAGAGAAGACAGAGAGAGAAAAAAGAGAATGACGTAGAAGAAATAGAGAGAGAGACAAAGGAGGCAGAGTGAGGTTTAGAGAGATTGAGAGAGAGAGGGAGTGAGAGAGAGAGAGGGAGTGGGAGAGTGTGTGTGTGGAGAGAGGCGCTAGAGAGAGAGAAGTGAGAGAAAAGAGAGGGGAGTGAGGGAGATAGAAGAGAGAATGGAACGCGGGAGTGAGAGAGAGAGAGGGAGTGATAGAGAGAAAGAGGATAAGGTAGAGGAGAGGTAGAGGAAGAGTGATAGAGAGAAAGAGAGAGGTAGAAAGGGAGGTAGATAAAGACAGAGGAGAAGACAGTCAGAGAAGTGAAGAGAGCAAGAGAGAGAGAGATAGAGAGCAGAGAGCGAGAGAGAGGGAGAGTAGAGAGAGAGAAAAAGAGATAGAGAGAGAGAATTTGTAAGAGATAGAGAGTGAGAGATAGAGTGAGAGAGACGAAGAGTGTGTGTGCCGGGAGAGAGAGAGTAGAGGGAGATAGGCGAAGAGTGTGAGAGGAGAGAGATTAAAGAGTGAGAGCGTGTTTGTTGAATAGATTAAGGTAGAAGAGAGAGAGGGAGGGAGAGAGAGAGTGGAGAGTCGAGTGTGTGTGTGAGACCGAGATAGTGTGGGAGAGAGAGGGAGTTTTTGTGAGAGAGAGTGCAGAGAGAGAGGGAGTGTGTAGGAAGAGGTAAGAGTAGAGATAGGACTTTAGAGAAAAGAATTCAGTAAACTTATATTTTTTTTTCCCTAAGAGTATTAGCGCAAGCTTATTTTGTTGAGAGTGTTTTGCAAATTGTGTAAAATCGTTGAGTGTGTTATTTAACGTGGCATCGGTGCGATTACAGATCGGAGAGAGATAGAGAGCAGAGAGCAGAGGGAAGTGATCTAGGGAAGTGCTCGTCTGATGTTATATTGGGATGTAGTACGTAGAGTGTGTGAGAGAGCAGCGCACGGGAGGAGATTTCGTAGGATGGACCAGAGAGAGGCAGAGAGTAGAGCGACCGAAGCAGAACGGCGGGTAAATGCTGTCATATGTCATAGACGTTTATGGTAAGTAATATATATAGGTAAAATAGATTATAGTAAGTAGAAAAGAAGTAAGCTAGGTATATAGAGATGAGGAGTTGATATGCACTAGTTATATAGTGTATGTTATGGATTGTAAGAGAGAGTGAGAGAAGAGGAAGAGATGGATGGGTGAGAAGTGTAGATGTAATATAGAAGAGAAGAGTGTATTGAAAGAGGAGGATAGTGGGGAGAGAGTTGAAGAGAGAGAGATATAGTAGGGTAGTCTGTGAGTGTGTGTGACAAGAGAGGAGTGCTAGTATATACGTAAGAATAGATTATAGAGTAAGGTATATAGTAGTATATTAGAAATGAGTTGTAATACGTATATAATGAATACGTATAGATAGCGTGAGAAAAAAGTGAGTGTAGTATAGCAAGAAGATAAAACCGGTGAAAGTGTTGTTGTCTAGTTAAAATTCCCCCTTGGAAGGCCGACGTATAAACCAGAAAGTCAGTTAATTGATTTTAATGCACTTTTAGACGAAGCCGAAGGAGGGAGTGAACGAAAGAGAAGCGTAGTAGCTGAGTTAAAGAGATGGAAAATTAAAAAAAAAGAATTAAAAATCGGATTACTATATATAGTCATACTATATACGGGATAAAGTAGTGTGTGGTATGATGAATGTTAATTATGAAGAGATGAGAGGTTATAGTGTTCGAAGTAATAGAATATAGATAGAAGAAGAGAAGTGTAGAAGGTATAGTGTATGATGAAAGTAAAGGATAGAAGTTGTGTAGAAGAGAGAGAAAGATATAGAGTATATGAAATATATAACTAGGACGTTAGTGTATGTAATAGTAGTATAATAGATAAATGGAAAAAAAAGAGATTTTTGAATTTTGTTTTTCCGGAATTTGATTGAAAACAAAGCACCATGAAAAAGATCTCGCCCAGTACTGCAAAGTAAAATAAAATTTATTTTCATTAAAAACAAAGCCATCCTCATTTGCAATATTGGACAACCCAATTTGGCAAGCTTTTTATAAATGAATTGGAATAGAACTAGTGAAAATAGCGGCAAAAAATTTATAGACAAACAAAGCTTGTATAAAATAACCAATAAAACAGCATAAAATAAGTATAAAAATTTGGGGGGAAATTTTTTTCCTCTCTCCTCTCTCCCCTCTCTCTTCTCTCTATATAATAGAGAAGCGTAGAAGGGGATGACAGTAATATGAATAGAGTATTGATGCAGAAAAAGAATGAGGCGCAGGAGTACTTTAGTTCGCTGCAAAAAATAAAGTATAGGTAAAGGTGTTTTGTTATAGTAAATTGAATAAAAGAATAATAGAAAATTGAAGTAAAGTGAGACGAAGAAGGAAATATAGTATACGAATATTATAGGTATGAGAGTGTGTATAGTTATGAGATATGAAGAATAAATACGGTGAGGAGATTCGAGAGTAGTAAGATAGAGAGAGATAGATAGAGAGTGAGAGAGAGACTAGGTAGACGACGAGAGAAAGAAATGACAGCAGTAGAAGAGTTATTACTTGTGTCGATAATAATGGAAATAATAATAATAGATAGAATAAATAGATAATAATAATGAGTAAAATGAAGATTTAATAAATAGTATATGTTGGGTACCGTTGTTTTGGTATTTAGTTTTCGAGACATATGGCCCTGGTAAGCAGGAAAAGAGAGACAGGTTTATAGCAGTACGTGTTTCTGGGCATAAGCGAGGATGCCTCCCGTTATGGCAAGCTTATTGTGCTGTCAGTTAATCCGTCTATTATGTGCCTGATTGGATCAGGTGCCATGTGCGCGATGAGAGTAGCATTCGGTCGAATATTAATGGGAGGAAGGGAAGAACGAGCATAAGGGCCGCATTCCCATATGATAGATATACTAATGTTAAGTAATATTCAGATCAGAATAATAAATCGGAAAAGAATAGTGTGGATATAACTGAATAATCGGATATAATAACTCGACACTAATGGAATAAGGGTGAAAGTCACATAAATAGTAATATACATTTAAAATGTGACCAATTAACTTGGTAATCGGATTTACAATAATTCTCTATATCTATTAATATATAAAATTTAATAATAATAATTATAATAAGTAGATATATAATAATTAATTAATTAATAATTAAAATATTATTAATGAATGATATTTATAAATAATAATAATAATTAAATTAACATTTATACCGGTAATAATTAATTATTAATAACATAGTAATTAATTAAATAAAAATAATATATATTAAATAATAATAATTAAATTATAATAATAATATATAATAATGTAAATATAAAATTAGATTAATATAATTAATTGCATATATACTTATATATAATATATATATATTTGCGATTGTGCTTAACGAAATTAATATCAAATGATTTAAATCGACTGATTTTTTTTTATGTAATTGTTTGTTATAAAATAAATGATTTGCGCAATTTTTTTTATTTTTCTTTGAAATTACAAATTAATCCACTAATCAATGTACCTAATTAATAATAAGTATTAAATATTTCATTTATATAATAAGTATATTTCATCTATATAGTTTCGAATCACTTTTAATAAAAAAAATAAAATCATAAAATTAGAGCACTCCAAACTATTGAACTTCTAGTTAAACCTAGTTAAATGTTTGCATTAGTCTTCTTAGCTGTAGATTATTAATTAACTAACAAATTAATTAACAAATTAATAATTAATTTTATAAACTCGAAATGTTTTTTTTTTATTTATCTATAGTCTATACTAAAGAAATAAAAAAAGAAAAGCAAATAAATTACTACGCCATTTGGCATTAAGTTATAAACCATTTCTAGTTTAAAAAGAGTCTATCCCATTATTATATGACAGCTTAGAATATTAATGCAAACATTTAACCAGGCCTACCAGAAGTTTAATAATTCTGAGTGCTCTAATTTTATTTTATTTTTATTAATTGGTTAGAAGTTGTCGTTGAAGCTAAAAAGTATTTACCGTTATCCAAACACTTGACCATTATTTTAGTAAGGCATTTTTCCCCTTGAATATTTAGTGATAAGACTCGAAGATGAAATATACTTATTTTTAATTAGGTAATAATGTAGGTCAATTAATAATTTGAATAAAAACAAAACAAAAAAATCAAAAAACAATTTTTGTGACAAAAATCAAAAATTGTTTTCGTTAATAAAATCTCCAAGACCTGATTATATATATCTGATATATTAGTATTATAATATATTATCTATAGTAGTAATATATATATATATATATATATATTTATATATATATATATATATAGTATATATATATATATATATATTTATAATCATATATATATATATAGTAATATTATATATATTATATAATATATATATATCTGTAATTATATATATATATATATATATATTAATATATTTATATATATATAATAATATGTATACTATAATATATATATAATATTATATATATATATATAGTAACTATATATATATATTATTATATTAATATATACAATATATATATATATATATATATATATATATATTCACACTAATATAGAAAACTGTAATGCATTGTTATGAAAACATCGAATCACGAACCCCTTAGAAACATCAATTTTAACCCAAGATGGTGAAACATTGAGTTTTGTTAATATAAATTGTCCAATTCCGGTTTCCATCATTTGATTTTTAAATGTGTCCTTGAGAATTTTTTGTTTGAATAAATAGGATTCCGCTTTTTATAAAAACATGATTTTGATGAATTGAGGATGACTTCTTTATTGTTCAGAGCTTTAAATAATAATTTCTTCTTTAGCGGAGTTAAAAATTCATTCACAAAGGTATTTTTTGGTTTTAAGCGAACACAAGCTTTGAAAATGTTGGACTTTAGGTTTTCGACGTTGATTTTAAATCTCAGAGACCGTTTGTCAGTGACGTCATTGTCACGTTTATTCCCAAGTCTGTAGGCATCTGAAATTTCACAGGGTTGTATTTTTATGTTTAATTTTTGCTCGATGGTGTTGATAACTGTTAATTTACAATTCTCGTTCTCACTTCCGGCAGGTATATCACTGCCACTTAAAACCAAG
>JABUQX010111252.1:0-7500 GCA_015478945.1 Trachelipus rathkii
CCTTTAAGGTATAGTTAAGTTGCAAGTGGTAAATGACCGAGGGCACCCCAGGGGGGTTGTCCCAAACCTGAAATAATGACATAGAACGACGAAACTTGTATACACCTTCTAAGGATTATCTTAGGTGTAACCGAGGAAATGACCGAGGGACCCCATTGGGGATGCTGCGCCCAACCTAAAATAACGACGTGAGGATGAAACTTGTTATATAGCCTTCTAGGATGTATCTATGTGTAGAGGTAAATGACAGAGGATCCATTGGGGCTGCTGCCCACTGAAATATGACGCAGAAGGATGAAAATCGGTATACAACTTTTTACGAAATATCTTAGGTGTAACCGAGTAAAATACCGGACGACCGGTGGAGGCTGCCTGGCCCCCAGACTGACTATTGACGTGAGGTGAGAAGCAGTATATCAACTTATGAGGATATTTAAAGACGCAGCTGGGGGTCAAATAACCGAAGGACCCAGGGGTACTGCCCCCAAACTGAAATATTGACTAGAACGATGAAACATGTATACAACTCTATAAGGTACCTCGTGTACACGAGATGAAATACCTACACATCCTAGGTGGGGATGTCCGAAAACATTTAAATTATAACAAGAGCGATGAAACTTGTATACGCCTTCTTAGGATGTACAACTATAGCAGAAATGCCAAATACACACGGCCCTGAATGTCTGTGTCCGAACTGATTTACTAGAACGATGAAACTTGGTATCCAGCCTTCTTAGGATGTACAAGTAACAGAAGAGATACATATGACATACGGGCCCCTTATGACGGGCGTGATCAAATCTTTATATTGACATAGAACGATAAACTGGGTGCACCTCTATAATGTAACACTAACAGATAGATGTAAAAATGAGACCGCCCCATCTAGCTGATGGGATGTTACTAAAAAATGAATTTGACATAGAACTATAAACTGTGGAGTCAGCCTTTTAAAGTAACATCGCTACAGAAGAGTAAAAACACCAACGCCCTAGGTGATGGGCGTGCCTAGAAACTTGAATACTGACATCTGAACGATGACGCTTAGTATACAATTCTTATAATGTATCTTCGGTGATGTATTCCTGATACCGAAAAAAAAAAAAAAAAATTTTTAAATAAACAAAAATTAAAAAAAAATAAAAAAACTTATCTTTAGTTTAATTAAAAAATTGAGTTTTTTGCATACCAAAAGCCTGTAATAGTAAATCAAACAACCCTCAACACCCACCCAACCCTTCGCACCCTGTCTACGATCTATCGATCTACTGATTAAAGTCATATTCTAATTCCAATCCATTTATTATTTTGTTTATTTACTTTAACTTTTGTTTTACTAATATTTTTACTTTTCATATTATAACATAAAATTTGTTTTTACATACCTTAAAATGGTAAATCAAGTGAAAGTTATCAAGCCACCATTAATCCCCCTCCCCGTCCGCTTGATCTCATGGATCTATTATCATTATCAAGTCATATTCGAGTTATTTGATAACAAGCCATAAAAATAAGTTCTTTATATCTAACACTCGAATATATGTGAGGCATAACAAGTTTTACATCAAATAAAGCTAACCTTAATAGAATGACTCAGAACTTAATTATCTTAACTCTATAGACAAAAACCTAACATACACAAACAATAAAAGTTCACATAACAGTACTATACTTACCACTGGAAAGTTAATAACGTGCATACGAAATACCTATTTCACACTTTTCCAAACCGTATTCTTCATATATGTGTATTTTTATATTAACAAGTACATTTAACAAGAATTTATCATAACTAACCTAATTATCATATACGAACAAATATGCTAACGTAACAAAGTTCACATTAATTAACCAACATATAAACTGAATCAAGAATATAGGTACACCCCCAGAACCCCCCCTTAAATACCAACCGCTTAAGCATGAAAAACGTTACATTACAAAGTCCAACTAACAAAGTAATAACTACATGCATACAGAAGTTACCTATCCCCTTTCTTATACCTATCTCTAAATTACTTTATTTTACATAAATAGTAACATTTTAACAAAAGTACCATAAGTAACTAACTAATTGTATACTAAACTGCCAACGAACGTATGGTGACTAACAAGTTTTCACAATCAACAAAGCTAACATAACATAACCGAATATAGGAATTAAAAAAATAATGTAAAACATCAAACCTGAATACCTTACGCGATGACAGTCCCACAATTCACAAAGACCAACTTAACAACAGAAAGTGATACATGATACAAGAACGTCCTATTGCACTTTTTTTCAACGTATCTCTAACTAGTCATTTGTTATTTACATTAACAATAAACATTAACAAAGAGTTACATTAACTAAACTAATTTAACCGCCAACGAATATGTGAAGTACAAAGATTTCACATCAGTAAAGCTACATATCATAGCTGACTAAATATAACCGCACAATGACAATACGTCACATACTAACGCTCGAATAACTGCCAACAATAACAAGTTCCTATAAACAAATAAAGTAAACTAACATGCTACAAGCAGGAAGTAAAGCGATGTAAGTAAATATTTCCATTAAAAACAGTAATTGCAATGATGTTTTATTTTTTATATTTTTTTAAAAAAAAAAAATTTTTTATCTGTGAAAAAAATATTTTGTTTTCAAATTTTTATTATCTTTTCTTTGTGTTCATTTTTTTTTTAACTTTATTATTTAATTTTATCTTTAAAACATTTGTTTTTAAAAAACCTTTAATTTATGCTTTAAGTTAATTCCTAAAACTTCTATTTTAAAAACACACTTTATTTTTATTAATTTATTTCTTTAAGCTTTTTTATTATTAAAAGAATAAAATTGAAAAAAATAAACTTTTTAATTAATTTTATTTTCTTTAAATTTTATGGTTAACTAAATAAACTCTCCTGAAAAACTTTATAAAAAATTTCAACTTTTAAAAAATAAACTAAAGCAGTAAACATAATCAGTAAATAACGCCACCGTCCTCCCAACCCATCCATGATCTATAGATCTATTGATCTAAGATCTATTGATCTGATCTATTAGCATAACATATATAGTTATATATAATATAATATATAAATTAAAATATATATAATATATATTATGAATAATATTAATATAAATATTTCCAATTTATATTAAGAATAATAATATATTAATTATTAATTTGTAAGGTAATTACATTGGGAGTTTCTGTTAGTTAATTTTTAAATTAAAGAATACGCTACGGAATCCGCAGAGATGCAGGAGTCGGGGTCTCCGACTCTCGGGGAACGACAGGGTAGGAACTATATCCCCTCGGGAGGTCTCGAAACCCCTCTTGGTATAGTGATGGCGGGGATTCTCCCCCTCCAACTGGTATGGAAAACGTCCCCCTCTGTTCCCCGCGGCTCGAGCCCTACATTGCCGTGTAATCCTTAAAAATAATATATGATATATATATATATATATATATATATATATATATATAATTATATTATATATATATATATATATAAATATATATACGTAATTATTTTATATCTATAATAATATGTATTATATATTATATATATATTAATATATAGTATTATAATATACCAATTATAACTACGAAGCCTAAACTAGAAAATCATTTATGTTTCAAGAGATACCAGTACTATTTTTGAGGGGTAACAATAAATAAAAAGGTCAATAAATAACAATTATAATTTACCTTATCTGTGTTTTGCATATGGCGTTCGGGGGCCAAAACTAGAGAGGCCATTCCTACCAATTTATTAAAACTTATAACCACTTCATATAATGAAAAATTTTTGAGACTTATTTTATGACATTTTTTTTTAAGTATTACCTTTTTAATTGTAATACGACAAATAATAAATTCTATTCTTTAACAAAACGCATTTACGAGACAAGATGAACCTCTAACTTAAGACAAGATTCACAGTAAAAGACTAAAAAAATTTATTAGTGAATTCGATAAAGTCAGTAAATTCCTCCGCAGCGTAAAGCAAGACTTCCAAAGGTTTACTATATTTTCGAAATATATTTCAAAATATTATTTCCCTATAATTCTTAAATAACTTTTAAGTATTTTCTTTATAATGTTAAATAAAAATTTAACTTTTGATCAAAGGTCCAAGCTATCTTGTCATATATTATCTATATATATATATAATATATATGATTAAATATATATTATATATATTTATATATTATTATATATATAATATATATATAATATAATAATATAAGTAGTATATATATACTAGTAATATATAATATATATTATATAATATAAGGGCTTGACTTATTGGCTCTGACTAAGAGAATGGCCATGCTTATTTTCCTCTTCCTCGTTTGGAATTCGGGATGTGTCTTTTGCCTGCATTTGAGTTCAGGTGTACCGCAGTAAGGAACAAGCCAAGAAATCATGCAGCAAAACACATCCCGAATGTCAAACGAAGAGGAAATACGGCGCCACTTGCTCTTTTTCAGACAATAGTTCAAGCCTATATATATATATATATTATAATATATATATATATATTAATAATATATAATATATATATTAATATATATATAGTAATATATATATATATATATTATAATAATATTATTATATATATTATATATATATTAAGTTAATATATTATATATGGGGACAAAGTATAGCTATTGACCTTTTGATCAAAACGTAATTTTATTTTACATATCTATACATATAAAGTATTTTAAAATTATAGGAAATAATTATTATAAAATTCGAAAATATAGTAAACCTTTGGAAAGTTTTGCTTTACGCTGCGGAGGGAATTTTTACTGAATTTTTGAATTTCACTACAAATTTTTATTTAGTCTTTACGTGAGGTCCTTTTGAGTAGCATGTGTTGCATTTGTCTCGTATATGCATTTTTGTTAAATTATGAGATATTAGAGTAATTACAATAAAAGGGTAATACTAAATAAAAAAATGTCATAAAAATATTCAAAACAAATTTTTCAATTAAAGTTAGGTCACTCATTAGGTTAAATTGTTAGGAATGTGCCTCTCTAGTTTTTGAAGCCCCGACGCCATTCAACACGAGAAAATTATAGAAATTTTTATATTTGTCTATTATTGACTTATTTTAATGTACTCCCCCAAAAATAGTACTGGGTATCTGTATGGAACATGAATAGATTTTCCCAGTTTAGGCTTCGTAGTTTAAATTGGGTTATATATATCTATATATTATATATTATATATTAATATATTTATATAATATTATCTATATAATATAGTATAATATAAGACATATTATTATATATTTATATATATATCTATAGTATATATATATTATATTATACATATAATTATTTGTAAGGATTCACGGCAATGTAAGGGGCCGAGCCTGGGGAATCAAAGGGGGACGTTTTCATACCAGTGGGGAGGGCGGAGGAATCCGCGAATCCAATACTTAGGAGGGGTTCGAACCACCCCCCCCCCCCCCCTGCCCGAGGGAATAGTCCTACTCTTCGCTCCCGAAGGCCGAAACCCATCGGCCTCTACTCGGTTAACCCTTAGGGTATCTTTATTTTAAAAAATTAACTAAAGGGATATTTCAATGAAATACCTTTACAAATATAATATATATAATATATATAATATATATAATTATATATATATAATTAGTATATATATATTAAATATATAATATATATATTATATATATAGTATTATTATATAATAATAACATATATATTCTATATGTTAAACTAGATAGATAAAGAGTAATAGATGTAGATAATAGATTATAGATCATGGATGGGTGGGACGGGAGGGTGTGGGTTGATTTACTGATTTTACTGTTTTATGCGGTTTATGTAAAGTTTGAAATTTTTTACGTATAAACATAAAAGAATAAAATTATAACAAAAATAAAAAATTTTCAAAGAAATGAAATAAAAAGGGAGAGAAAATTATTAATTTTTTTCTTAAAAACTAAAACAAAATTTAAAGAAATAAAATACAAATAATAAAAGTTTCAAATTGATTTAAGTATAAAATTAAAAATAAATTAAGGTTTTTCAACTGAAAATTTTTAAAGAAATAAAAATTAAAATAAGTAAAAGTTAAAAAAAAATGAAAAAATTGAAACGAAAAACAAAATGAGTGACAATGTTATGAGGGACAAGATAAAAATTTTTTTTTTTAAAATAATAATAAAAAAAAATAACTATCATTCAATAATGATTTTAAATGAATATTTTACTACATATCTACTCCTGTTCGTTTGTATGCTGTTAGTTATTACGTGTTAAGTATACTTTTGTATGGTAGCCGTTATCGAGCGAATATGTTACGTATGTCATGTGCGTATATCTAATTCAGGCTATGATATGTACCTTACTGATTAAATTGTTGTCACCATATATTCCGTTGCTAGTAAATAGGTTAGGTTATGTAATTTAATTGATGTGTTATGTTCATGTGTAAATAAAATTGATATGTATAGAGATATTTTTGAAAAAAGTGCGAATAGGGTACGTCTGTTGTCAATGAGCACTTCGTTGTGAAGTATAGGTTCTTTTGTTATGGACCTGTTCATGTCGTTTAAGTATGTCAGTTTGATGTTGACATTATTTTTGCACAGGTTTATGTTATGTAGCTGTGATGAGAAACTTGTAACGTCACCATATATCGTTGCTAGTATGATAAATTAGGTTAGGTTATGGTAAAACTTTTGTTAAAGTTACTATGAATGTCAAAATATAAGGGATTTTGAGATAGTTATAAAGAAAGGGAATAGGGTAGCGTTCTGTATGCAATGTTAAGTTATTTACTGTTGTTACGTTTGACTTTGTTAAGTAGCTCGTTTATTCATGCTTAAGGCGTGTTAGTGTGGGGTGTACAATTCATTAGTTTAGGTTATATGTAGCTAAATATTGATGTGAAAACTTGTTACGTTAGCAATATATCGTGGTCAGGATATAATTTAGGTTAGGTATGAAAAATTTTGTTAAAGTTATGGAAAATGTAAAATAACATGATATGTAAGAGATATGTTTGAAAAATTTGAATAGGGTATGCTTCTGTATGCACGTTTGTTAACTTTTCCGTTGTTAAGTCTAGTAAACTTGTTAATATGATGTATTGCGTTATGTATGTTAGGGTTGATGTATATAAGTTATAGTATATCATTATATCTGATCGGTATTATGTTAGCTATGATGTGAAACTTGGTACGTCAAACATATATCGAGGTTTTAGTATCAAATAGAACTATTTTTAAGGCATAGTTATCAATGAACTCGAAAATATGACTTAGATCAATGTTCAATAGATCACAGACAAGGGGGATGGGTTAGGGGATTTCCTTTCATCATGATTACCATTTTAAGTATGTAAAAAACACAAATTTTTTATACGTTATAAATATGAAAAGGGAAAACTATTAGTAAAAACAAAATGTTTAAAGTAAATAAAAAATAAATAAAAGTTCGGATATTCTATACAGATA
>JABUQX010111252.1:15000-17500 GCA_015478945.1 Trachelipus rathkii
AGCGTTTCTTCTATTGGGGAGAGTTTTGGGGAGGGGGTATTTAATAAAGTGTTATTTGGGCGGTTTTGAAGGTAAGTGTTTGTTAGGTGGGTATGGATATGTGAAGTCCATGGCCTATTGGGAGGGGGCGGGGGAATTATATTATAAGTGTTGTAATAGAATTGTGCTGGTGAAGAAGGGGGGGATTTTAGTCTTTGTCGAGGGGGATTGGAGAGAATTTGGTGACAAGAGTGGGTTGGGTTACGGGTCTTCTGATAGAATTGAGTCCCCACCATCTCCAGATGTGTGGAAATGGGGAGGATGGAGGCTTCATCGTGTAAATGTTGGATTGGGGTGGTTTTAGTACAACCTGTGATAATTCTAAGGGCTGCGTTTTGGGAGATTTGTAGTTTATTTGTGTTTGATTTTGAAATTGCTGGGAACCATGCTGGGGAAGCGTAATTTAAGTTAGTTCTAAGAAGTTGCTTATAGATAGTAGTGAGTGTGTGTTTACTGTCGCTGAAGTTGTGTTGGGAAAGGGTTCGGAGGGTGTTTAGTTTTCGTTGAGTTGTGGAAGTGATTTGGTCAATATGGGGGGAAAACGTCATGTGGGTGTCGTATGTAAGTCCTAGTATTTTTGGGGTTTTGTTTAGTGGGAGGGGGTTATTGTTCAGAGTAATTAAGGGATGGAGGGAGGATTGATGTCGGTCGGTGGTTAATAGGGTGATAGAGGACTTAAGGGGGGATGCTGTCATTCTGTTGGTGATTAACCAGTTTTCTAAAGAGTGTAAGTATTCTTGGGTATGTTGTGTGGCTGTGTTTACGTCTGGGTGTTGAGAAATGAGGCTAATGTCGTCTGCATACGTGATAAGTTTGGTGAATTGGGGTGGTAGGTCTGCAGTTATATATATATATATATATATATATATATATATATATATATATATATATATATATATATATATATATATATATATATATATATATATATATATATATATATATATCTTTCAACATATAAATCTATTGAAAGAGGTCTTAAATTTGGGTAGTAGTGTTCCACATTTAAGTACCTATATCAGCATCTTCAGTGAAAATAGGCTCCAGGCCATATACTGCACAACTACCTTTCCCTTCACAACAACCAAAAAACCAACAGAAACTAAAGGAGCTCAAACCATATTAACAACACCAAAACCAATACTACTACCACAACAGAAAAAGAGACTCCAACCGAACCACCAATTGAAGAACTAACCCCTCCAGGAGGAACCTTTTTGCCTGATGTTGAACGAATAAAGAAAGTTATTGTATCCAATGAAGAACGGATCGTCCAGTGTTCTCATTGCTTTCGCATCAAAAAGGTGTTTACCGTCAAACCAAAACACTTGCCCCTGGAGAGAATCCACCACCTACACCTAAAATTCCACTATGGATTCCAGGTTATGTATAATATATATATATATATATATATATATATATATATATATATATATATATATATATATATATATATATATATATATATATATATATATATACATATATATATATATATATATATATATATATATATATATATATATATATATATATATATATATATATATATATATATATATATATATATATATATATATATATATACATATATATATATATATATATATATATATATATATATATATATATATATATATATATATATATATATATATATATATATATAGGCTATATATATAAACACGTAGCGAAATTAATAAATCAATCTTTTATGAGATTGGAAGTCTTCACTGATTTCCGTGAGTTTTAGACAAGTTAAAGAAAACCCATCTCAATTCAGTAGGAATAAAACCACTAAACTTGTGATTAAACCATGAAACGAGACCACCTCTTGAGAACGGCTGAATAAAATAATGGGGGGGGGCAAAACCCAACCTTTGGATTTTAGTCCTGAAACTATATTTATAACTATTAAATAAATGTTAATCTATACCATATAAATTATAGTTTATGTCAACCAGTATTATAAAAATAACACAAGGATGAATTTGCAATTTCAAAATTTTATATATGAATTTAAAAAAATCTGAAAATTTAATCTTTAACTATAAAACTAAAAGCTTAATCCTAAAACTTAATACCATTGAATATTAACAGTATCATGTTTCAATATTAGTTTTATCTCTTGACCTTAAGTGTTTGTAAATTTGTACAAGAATTTAAGTTTTTGTCTTCCCAATCTATTTTTCATATTGCTCCAAATAATGCCAAAAGTTCAAAAGAATTTTTCATTTCATTCGGAATTTCCTGAACATCAATGAAGAGTTAATAATACTCACACTAATAACTTATATTGTTAACATACAATGACATTAGCAGTTAGGTTTAAAATTTCAGTATTTTCTTTGTTTAAAAGAATAAAGGTTTGGATTTTTTAATTTATATAAAAATATGAAATTGCAAATTTCTTGTTTTATTATCATGGTAACACTGATAGAGAGATACAGCTATGGCTAGC
>JABUQX010111253.1:0-2500 GCA_015478945.1 Trachelipus rathkii
GTAAATTACTTTAAAAAGCTTTAATTCAAAGTACTCACAAAAGAAAATAAAGTAAGATTTCAATTAAATCATAAAATGTCATATTAGAGATATCTAATAAAGGGTTCATTAACTATACAAAATGTTCGAAGGATATCGACTCAAATAAAGCCACAGTGAGAATGAATAAGATCATAAATATCTCTTACTTTATGCGGAAAATTAAACTATATTAATTATATATCTTATATATATATATATTATTAATATATATATATATATTTAATTATTATAATATATATAATTATTATATTATTATATTACTATATATATATATTATAATATAATATATATATAATATTATATATTATATATATATGTAACATATATATTCTAAATAATAATGACAAAACTATACCTAAATACCAACTATGCAGCTTGTGGGTAATGGGTGATACGAACAAACACTGACCATCTGAGTAAAAATAAAGGTCTAATGTACGTAAAAAGAAAGAAAAAAATAAACACACATACATCTAACCCTGCATTAATTATTTACTAGTGACAACCCAGTCACAGTCATTAACCTGACATGCTAAATGCATCAGAATACACATGACATACAGACCCATTATACTGTAATGTACCTTATAGATTAATGGTTCAAGTAGTTCATTGCCCTAGGTCAAACTCCACAACCAATGTAATGATACCCCTTTACAAAACCACTCCACAATTAAATCCTAATCCTATTATGCATATTCAATTCACTTCTCTCCTTTCCTTCATATGGACACTCATTTTTATTAAACTCAATTCACTTTTTTTACCACGAGAGAGGTTCACCTAAGCTCAGTTTGAATTATTACGCAGAATACACCACCTTACACTATATACTAAATACAGTACCGTATTATATGTAACCAATATTATTACATTTAACGCCAGCCTATAATCCTTTCCAAATGAGCCAACTACTTCAATACACTCGAAGTTACTCCTTTTTTCACGCCACATAACTCCCTAATACTCTAATTCTCTATTTCATCAATTTCTCACACACTAACATACTTACTTTAATAAATAGATTATCCATTACTGAACATACTGTACCTTAGATCTAATTACCCTCTTTAATTAAACCACAACAATAATTTCAACTTACTTTAAATTAATATACATATTAAATTATACATTAACAACCTGAGAGGATAACCTAACATTAACCCTCATTTGCAGAACCCTAACGCACTGAAGATTTAGTTCCTTTGCACTCACTAAGTGTTTCTCTAGCCCACTCCTTCAATTTTCTCATTTAGCTATAAGCTATCTCTATGATCAAACAAAGATATTATTCACATACATACTATAAAGGGTCTATTAATTTAAAAATACAAGAGCATAAACAGCAAAACTCATCATGATAGTTTAATAATAGGGGGCGAGATCGGCAGGAGGCGAATGTTCGTCATTCGTCTAATGACGAACATACAATTCGACCAGATATGTAACGTACGAATTATTTTTTTTTAGTGCTTTTTTTTTTTTTTTATTATATCACACGAGTATAGCGTAATTTTTTTTAATAACTTTACACTTATTAGATACTGTATCATGGGTGATTTTGACTTAACCTCTTAAGGTAGTAAATTATTTATATTCCAGTGGTTCGTAATTACGTACGCGTAATT
Organism: Trachelipus rathkii; assembly: GCA_015478945.1. Taxonomy (NCBI): domain Eukaryota; kingdom Metazoa; phylum Arthropoda; class Malacostraca; order Isopoda; family Trachelipodidae; genus Trachelipus; species Trachelipus rathkii. The sequence goes on from JABUQX010111253.1 coordinate 1,671, forward strand.
TTATCGCACCTTGAGCATGTAACCCATAAATTGAGGATCATCGCATAAGTTTACCGACAACCGCAATCGCCTGTAAACAAGATCATCACCAATACCGAGATCGCCCATGAAAGCCCCAACCGGACCATAGTTAATCCCTTCTATAAATTTTATTACCAATTACCCGACCATTCCTCCCTCCAAAAATGCGCTAAAAAAAATGTCCACTAAACTATGCAATTAGGGATTGATTCTGAAAAGGATACGATTTCCTTTTTTACCTCCGCCTTCTACAGGCTCTCTGGGGGATCTCTGCGATTCACCTTTGTCAGATTACACTATATAAAACTATTATGTACTTATACGGATATATAATTAAGGAAATCACCATTTTGAGATAGCTTCAGGGAGTAATATAGTTTATCCGTATATGAGTTGAATTTTCACACTTGCAATTTATGACGTCATAAGGAGAGCATTTAACTCTTATAGGTAAGTTATATTCCGCCTTATGCTCATAAGACACAACATATAATGATATAATATAATTTATAATTATTGGTGAATAATATATTATTATCAATTTATTCATATCAATCCATTATATAATATATATATATATTATATAATATTATATATAATACAAGCAATAAATAATATATATTTTTACTTATATCATATAATATATTTCTGTATTTATAAAAACAGATATATATTTTAATAGAGAGATATAGATTCACGATACATTCTTTACCAAATTACATATATATAATACATCACTGAGTCCAAAAGCGCTTTATTATCGCTTTTGAGCCCTACGGGACGATTGATTTAGCACGATTAATTAACTT
>JABUQX010111253.1:10000-25000 GCA_015478945.1 Trachelipus rathkii
TTTTTAATGACATTATTTTAATGGAAATAATAATTTGAATTATTTTATTACAATTAGTTGCTTTCTATTTCTTTTTTTAGAGGGGGTGCCCGGCCTCCTTGGCTTCCTGGTCCTCATCCGTAAAGCCGGCACTGATATTATATGATTTTGGATATATCTATATTATATATATATGATATGATTATATGGGTATAATATGATATTATATTATTATATATATATATATATATATATATAGTATAATATATATAATTATATATTATATATAAGTATATATCATATATATATATACAATATATATATATAAATAGGGATATGATTATAGGTTATAATTATTATATATATATATATAGTATACTCTTTATATATTATATATATAGTATAAATAGGTATATATAGTATATAGTTTTTCTAGTATATATGATAGTAGATATATATTAGTATATAGGTATATATATAATAATTGGTTTTCACGCTACATAACGGCTTTAAAAGAGGGAAGAGCATCCTCTGCAAAAACAATACTACATAATAATAAATTTACATACTTTTAAATTACAAATTTTTAAATTAATTTCAAAATAATTTTTCAAAAATTGTTATGTACTTTTATTAATCGTTTACAGAATAAATCTTTGGATAGATATAAGATTATATATAGTATATAATATATATATTATATAGGTATATATATATATATATATATATATTATAGTATATAGAATATATAATATATATTATAGTATAGTATATTATATGGTGTATATATAAATAATATTTAAATATATTTATTCTTATATTAATGCAAACTGTTGTACTGTATATATTTATATACTTACTAGTTTTAGAAATTTGTAAAAGGCTTAATTATATATATATTCATATATACGTATTATAGTATATATTTAGTTATAAGTACACTGAGTGAGGTGTATGAAAGTATGCAGAAAGAAAGAAAAAAAAAATCATATTTTTAGGTTCTACAAGGTTTAGTGAAACGTTTTTAATAAAATGTTACTACAATAAGACGTTCTGCGAGAAAGATCTATTAGTGATTGGGTGCTTGACCATTGATGCAGACTTCACACACAGCAAAGTAAACGTCGATGGGGTATGTGTGTTCTTCCGAGACAGCTACATCAGAAGTCATGACAACTAAAGCTGTTTTACACAGCAGATCACAACACACACACGCCGCGTAGGGCGCAACAGCACACACACACACACACATATATTAATATGATATATATATATATATATAATATAATTATATATATATATATATATAGTATATATATAATATATATATATATATTATATATATATCTAATATATCTATATATACTATATATATATATATATATATAGTATATATATATATATGTCGTCGCTGTTTTTGATAGTGTTGTGTAAGTTAAAGGTAATACCCATAGTGTTAAGGGAATTAAAATGGTATTCCTTTTTTTTAATTTTAGGGTTATTCACCCAGAAATATCTTTTTTGGAAGTCGTTAACACCCAGAGACCAAAAAAAAAAGACAAATGGAAATACTTAAAAAAGTAAATTCTAAATAGTTATTTTTTATATTTTCTATCAAATTTTAAATTGCTCTAAAAGCTTAAGTAAATTTTTCTTAAAGTTTTGCATTTATTAGCATATTCTCGAAAATATTTATTAATATTTATTATAACTAATGTTATTTATTAGAATTATAATTAATATTTACTGACTTAATTTAATTAAGAAATATATGCAAGTTCTAAAATCACCCATTTTTTAAAATGTGATTTCGTCTGGTGCAAAAATTTTGATTAAGATGCTTAAAATAATAATATAATAATAATAATAAATAATAATAACTAAAGAATAATAATAAATAATTAATAGATAATAATATCGAAGGTTTAACTGAAACAGCACGGTTATAGAAAAGACACCCATTGTTTATATTCTCCCAAAAAAAATTTTATATATGTATATATAGTTATATATATATATATATATATATTATAGTATAGTAGTATATATATATATATATATATAGGTATAGTATAATTATACGTATATATATATATATATAGGTGATATATATATATATGATATATATATATATGATATTATATAGTATATATAGTATATGTATATATATATAATATTATATATATATGATATATATAGTGGTATATATATATATATATATAATATATTATATATATATATATATATATAATATATATATAATATAAATATATATATATATATATATATATATATATTATATTATATATATATATAGTATGTATATTATATATTATATATATACTATATATATAATATATATATATATATATATATTATATATATATTAGGTGAGGTATAGTATAGTATATACTATATCTATTATAATATATATATAATATATATTAGTGATGGGAACCGGATTTTTGCGCTCCGCACCGCTCCGCACCGTCTCCGCACCGGGAGGTCGTGCACACAGGCAGCCGCAGCGCCACCGGCCACCTCCCACATCTCTAAAACGCACGCACACCGCACCGGCTCTTCTCTTTGCAGTGCGCACCGCAACCGCACCGCACGCACCGAGAGCAAACCACAGCGCTCCGCCACCGGCACCAAAAATATGACCACGCACCGCAGACCGCAACCGACGATATATATTTATATATATATATAGTATATATATATATATATATATATATATATACTATAACTATATATACTTATATATTATATATATATAGTATATATATATATAATATTATATATATACTTTATAATTTAATATATAAAATATATATGTTATATATTTATAGTATGTATATATTATATATATTATATATATATATATATATAGTATATATTATTATAGAGAAAAAAGTTTATATATATTATATTTAATATAATATATAGTATATACTTTATATATATATTATACTAATATACTATATTAATTATTGTATATATATATAGTATATATATATATATATTAGATAGAAAGAATATATATAAGTATATTTATATATATAATATGGTATATACATATATATAATATATATATTATAATATATATATAATATAATATATATATATATATATATAATTTATATATATTATATAATATATATATAAATATAATATAGTATATATATATAAGTCAAAGGGAAGAAGTATCGCTCCTGAAGCGTGGTTACGCACACAATTGGTCATAATATGGAGTCTTCGAGTACTATCCAATGGCAACTCCAGTTGCCCAAGTGGTTCCCTTCCTTTTTGTGCTCATATCCACATTCTTCTTACATTGAAGTAAGCTCTCCTTTATCACACACCATAAAATACAATTACAGGCAACACTCATCTCTTAAAAAGAAAATAAAAAATGGTATATAAATGGCAGCCCCCGCGAATTATTCTCCGAGAAGCTTCGCAAAGAATAACGCTCCTTATCCACCATACCTATCATCACAATGTTAAATGGCCATTGACTCGCCTGCGGTGATGTAAGTTGGGTGGCGTCACGGAATTGCCGCTCTATTTTGATTTTATCGGTCTCCTTTCTTCACAAATTTCTGCAACCTTCTCGCGCGTTTTTAATCGGGTAATTTTCATTTTTGTGTGGGAGCGGTCACATCTTCTCCTCATAAACCTCATCTTTTTTCTGTAACCGAATTTAGGCTTTTTTGAGGCGTTCCTGACTTCAAGTTTTCTGCTCGTTGTCCTAACTGATTTGGTTTTCCCTCAATTTTCAAGCCAAAGGCAGGTTGGTGCCAATGTGTGCAATGATGTTTGTTCCCTTGTCTTTGTTAAGAGTTTTTCCCCGAATTGTCCTTAGTACCTACCTGGTCAAGCTAACCTGTCATTAATAATTATAACCACATCCTGGCCTTCCCGCTCCTTCCTTCAACATTATCTCTGAAGATCATTCATCTCTTGGAGTTTAGTTCAACGTTAAACACAGCCAATTGCTTTCCTCTAATTCTCAACAGATCAGAAGTTGATGAACTTCTACACTGTTTATAATCCAGAAATTAACCAGGCAGGTCGGCAGTTAAGTATGCGGCAACGAACTGGTCCTACTCTATGCTCTGATGCGCGTCTTTTGAGATGAACGGGTCCCTTGCTGATTCCTACTCGGAGATTAAAAATTCTCTCACTCGACGCTAATTTCCTAATCTACTAATTCTTATCCTTATTCTGTTAAATTTTTTCCTCCTCTGGGTTCCTCCGAGGTCACTCTCATATATCTATTTTCTGCTGTATTTCCATCTCTTAAGTCTTTCGGCAGCGAAGAACCCTGCCCCGCGATAAAGAACCCGGACACTGCCTAATCGGCGAGTCAGAAAAAGTTTTTGGCAGCTCTCGGACCTTACGTAGTCGGTGCTGCTAACGATGTCGGACTTTGCGGTGGTCGTCAGCTTCTCTGTGATTTCCCCCCGGAATGACTAAGCTTCGTTGGCCTGGGGTCCCTCCGGCAAGTGGTGGCCCAGCGAACACCTGCAATTCTCTCTGGCATGGGGCGGTGCACTACCTATGAAGTTCGCAAACTCCCCGGGATTAACCCTTGGTTTAATTGCTGCTTTGTTCTCGTGTTTTTCGCGGCAGGCGCTGCGCTTGGATATGTATTTAACATTCTACGACATCTTTGCAACTTATTTCGTTCCACTGTGGAATTTTTCTCGTGCTCCAAAATTACTTTTCTCAGTAGAAAAATGCAATAATCTACTGGGCTTCCTTCCTCACTGTCCTTTGTGACCATTTATCAAAAATATTAACTTTAACTTTGGCTTTCTTCGCTCGTCATTGTTTTAGTATTTTTTCGTCTACTAATCTGACGTTTACCTTCCCACTCAAAGATTGAATTCTCTTTGCTCAAACCTAGTTCCTTCCTAAGTGTCCACCACTAGACGATTCTCAACTGCTATTCCTGTCTTCGGCCCCTCCTTCCAACATATATATGCTAATATTGTAATTTCTGCTTCATAAAGGTGGTATTTCTGCTTTTTTTCAGAGCTTAAACACCAAAAAAGCGCTACGGTTCTATGGTATGGTCTCCTGAGTATGTTTCAAAACTTGTGCTTTCAAGGTTGCACTCTGCCTTGTTAAAAGTTATTCCGTCTCTGTCTTTTTACTCTGGCCTTTTTTTCTTGCCGGAAAGGTGTCCTGTAACAAAAAAAAGGAACCATCTCCAACCTCCAATATCAGCCAATTCGCTAACTCTGGTATTTCTTTAGTCTTTCGAATGCTAGCGTAGCAGGAGGCTTTGAAAAAACATCAATTTTTCTGCCTCTTTTTCTCTGCTCGCCAGTACGGCTTTCGAAAGCGCTTCTACGGCCGGATCATTCTTGCTAGTCTTTGGCTGTTTTCTTGGTCCTCTTATCTGTTATTTTTTGGGTGAATGCACTGCTCATACTTTAAGATAAATCAACTATGATGGAGTATCCTCATGGTTGGGTTTGTAGTATCCCTAGATTCTGTGTTCTACTTTTTTAAGTGTAGACCTTCATCTCTACTTGCTTCATCACATATTCACTCCTATGGGCGGGACTTTCACGCATCATGGGTCGATTTTGAAGAGTCCTATTCAAACAATTAGCTCACGCCTGAGGGCACCCTTGGATCAACGTAGCTGAATCTGTCTCGAAATTTTCTTTGGGGCATTTGAGAGACAAGGTTGTTTTTCAATTCTCAAATAAGCTTCAGCCTCCTCCTATCTTTCAACTCCGCATAACTTTTCACCAGGCTATTATAGTTATTTCTTTTGAAATCACCTCACTCAAACGTTCGTCTGTCCTTAATATTCCTGGTGTTGAATTTTTCTCGTGACGCTTATGGGAGTTTGCCATAATATGTCTCTTTTGTGAGAAACAAGATTCTAGAAAGTTTGATGTTCTGAAGGCGTATTCAAATTTCTTCACCGCCACCTCAGTTGTTTGAATGCTTTATAGGGGTGTCGTTTCTCCCTGTGGTAGGGAGGATGGCTGGGCCCTGCACGCATCTGGAGTGATTACCACTTTACTCATGCTTCCTCAATCTAATGGTTGAGTCGTGAGGCTTTTTTCATGCTTACCAATGATTGTTGCGTCACTGGCTGCTTTAATTTCATCGTTATTGATAAAGAATTTGCTCTTCTGCTGCTTCATCCATCCTCCCGCATTGAGAAGTGTTTCTGGGCCGCAGTTGCAAAAATCTTCATCACAGAGTTCATATTTCCCATCTTGCTCGCTCTGTACTATTCAGATTTCCCGAGCTAGTGCTCCTTTACATGTCTCCTGGGAGAAGTCTGGAACATGCTTCTCGAGTGAGTCTTATTTTTCCAAACTACCTTATAACACTTTGTTGCTGCGTAAACTGTTAAAAATAACACCGAACTGCAAGTGTCTTTAGAAAATTTTGGTAAAATCAAGAAGTACAATTGTTGTACTACCATCCAGCGACTATTTTTTTCTTGAGAAAGGGTGTTGAATGAAAAATATTAAGTATATAATAAATATGTATGCAAAGTGTAGTAATAAAGTTATGAATGGTAGGAAGATATAACAGTTAATTATAGGATATATGATTATATATATATTAAGTATGTATATATAATATAATATATATATTGATGATATATAGAAATATAATATAGTATAGTTTATATCAAGTAGTAGATAGGTGATGGATATGCTCTTCCTTTTTTTTCCGCGCAGACTGGGGTAAAGGTGCAGATGACATGAGCAATCAACAGAAAAAGAGTAAGTAGAGAGAATATGAATCAAGATCGAAAAGAATAGCCCAGCCTTACTGCCTCTCTATAGCTATTAGTGAGAACTCGTGCGCAGTCAGAAAATCCACCTAAGATCTTCATGGAGGACTCGCAGACGGTCAGTGTAAGGAGTATCATCCTATGCCCCAGCCCAGTAGGGCCTAACATACCCCCAGGCACCCGGCCATTCACGTCGCTATTATGAACCTTTATTCTGCTCAGCCAAACTAACAATTTCTCTCCCAACAACATGTCTTACTTTGACGTCAATCAACTTTTTTCTTCCGGTTCTCCGAAGCCAAGCGGTCGATTCACGCAAAACACTTACCGGACTATAGCATCCGCTTCCAAGCGACTAGTCATTGGCAATCATTCCACATGAACCAACCATTCTCAAGGTTAACTTTATGTTTATTCTCTCATTTACGCCTTTCTTACACCATAAGCTCTCTAATACGATTTCAATTCCCTTTTATTCTTTCAACGACTAAACGCAGATAAGATTGTTCCATGACGTATGCCACATTGAGAATTGATCTATAGTGCGTCTTGTGAGACATAGTTCTCACTTTTATATCGCTTAAACAGTAACAGCAACCTCCTGTAACCTAGCGCACTCAAGATAGTTAGTTCATTCACCAGCGATTTTATTGCACCAGCCACCTTGCTGCCATTCACAACTTTACTACTACAGCTCTGCATCATCCGTTCTTCCCGTTTTCATGCAACATAATATCGGCTAAATATTTAAATTTCAGCATTGTTTCCAGCTGCTCACATCTAACATATTCATACGTAGGACTGTCCTCACTCCCCACATGAGACCTTACTCTGTATTACGTTTACTTTCATGACCCTTTTTTCACAGCACCTTGCCAATGCTCTCTACAATCTTTAAATCTTCTTCAAGTTCACACAAAAGCAAATCATCCGCTATATCGGTGGCACTCCTCGCTACATTTCATCATCTAACCAATTGACATTGATTCTTCAAACCCATCTTACCATGGAAGTAAAGAGAGCATAGGACTCTGCCTGTCATCCCCCTAGTTTAATATTAACCTAATTGAATTATTCTTAATACGTCACTATATCATATTTTGATGTCCATTCGAGCTAAAATATTCTACTGCCAGATTACTTATATCCTTCATACCGCTGTTTGCATCTAAACTAATCATTTTTCTTCTCTTTCTGTTTTGGTTTCATGGGGTGATTTGATACATTACATCAAAAAGCTTTGTTTTTACCATTAGTTCCTTAGTTCGCATTTTTGAAAAATCCATATTTTGAACCTTTTGTAAGATTAATTGTTATTTTCCTATATGTACTGTCTAATCTGGTTCTTATGGGTTCCTATTATTATAAACATCTGTCGTTTGGTTATTAGTGCAGGTTTTAATTTTCTTTCGCTATTTCTAATGAACAGCTTTTCTTTTCGGGTATTGAGTTTGTTTTTATTGACTTCTTTAGGTTGTATTCTATTTGGTGGGTTTGCGTTTTATTATATTTGTATATATTGTGCAGTTTTTTTTTTTTATGTTCATCTTTATTAGTGAGTTTATTTGTTATTTTCTTGGTAGTTTTTTGCTGACTGATATCAGTGTTGTTACTCTTCATTTATTTATAGAATGTGATTTGTAAACGTGTTTAATAGATATTATTTTATATCACTTGATTACTAAACAACTTTCTTAATGTTCTGTTTTTTATTGCTTTTTGTTGGAGATCTAGTGTATTTTGAATTGTTGTTGGATATATTCAGTTAGTGGTGATGGATCGTTTATAGATCAAGGTATATACCAGATTGCGGTGTTTGAATCTTCTTCATTTTTAAAAGATTCTTACCAATTTGTTCTTTTTTTTTTTTACTATTTTTCCTCATTTATGTCATGAATAGATTTAATTCGGTGTTTGGAGTTACAGATTTCCAGCAAGAGGTAGGGTCGTGCTGCCAACCTACACGTCTTAGTAGCTCTACGACACGCAGGACATACGGATGTGGGCAATTCTTTCTCCCCCTGCAAAATAGGGGATATAGTAGTAGGGATCTCTGTTACAGATTTAATTCTAGAAGAGGGGCTGAGGACGTTTAATTGTGATTGATAATGTGGAGTAATATGGTGGTCGTTACGTGGTTGGAGGTGCGTGCATGAGTGTGTAAAAATGAACATTTATATATATGTCTTGTTTTTTTTTATCTGTTTGTTTCTGTCATCGGTTTTGGTTTGTCTTCTTTGTGTTTTTGGCTTTTTTCTTCCTCTTTTTCCTCTTGTAGTGTTCTTTGGTAGTGTGTTTGGCCAAGACCCCGCGACACTAAACTCCGCACGCGTTGCCATTTGTGGGACCGCTTTTTTTTTAATTTCTGTTTTTGTTTTTTTGTTTCTCTTCCATTGAGTGTTGTGGGTCTTTTTTGTTTGTCGGTTTCTTTTCGGTTAACTGGTGCGTGGGCGTTGTTGACCTTAGTTCCGCGGGGTGGTTCGTTGTTTGGCGCTTCTGCGCTACTCTTGGGTTTGCTTGATTTGCTAGGATGTCTTTCCCTAACGTTGATACTTTTTCTTGACATTGAGTTGAGTGGTCTTTTGGTGGGGAGTGGATTTTTTATTCTATTTTTTGTTATTTATTATAATATATTTTTGTCTAGTGTACTTTTTAACTTTCGTTTTTTTGGTCTGTCTTGGCTAGGGGTTTCTGCTTTTCTTATAATTCTACTAATGGAATGTGTAGTTGGGTTTGGCAAGCCCACTACCCACTTACTCTTGCTGGAATCTAATGCACTGCATTGGGAAGTCGTGATCGCGTAAACAGCCTTCTATTCTTCGGCGAAATTGTATGAATCGTTTGGTTCATGGATGTCAGAGGAATAAATGTTGGTGGGACAGGCCATTTTGTTTGGTGGTGTGCTAAAAAAAGAAGGAACGGTTGCTGAGTGGGTGTGTGAACTCTAAGAGGTCGGGGGGTGTCGATATGTGGGGTGTTGTTCATAATTGTTAAATGTAAGTAGTTTGGTTGTGAGTATGATTAGGGAAAATGTTTTGGCATTTTCTGGGTAATGCATGTTGCTGGACTTAGATTGGGTGTGGGACTATGGTTTGGTAGGTGAGAAAGATGTATAGATGTTGGGTGGGAGTTAGGGAGGATGTTTGTGGAGAAGAGATATGTGTGTTGTAAGTAATATTTTAAGATATATATAGTTTGGTAGGAGATGTATCGAGTGAGTATATTTTTTTGTGTGAAGAAGATGTTGAAGTTTTGGTGTTTTATGCGTGGTTAGGATGGTATGGTATGTGTTTTGAATTAAGTTAGTGGGTTTGGTGAGAGGCAGTGATACAAGGGTTGGTAGAATTGAGTGGGGTTAAGTTGGCATTGGGAGCAATGAAATAGAGCAGTTGGTTAGTGAGGATAGTGTAGATGATAGGACTAGTGTGTGCTGGTGGTGGGGTGAAGTTAGGTAGGTTTTAGATAGAGTTTTAAGCTGTTGATTGGGAAAAATATAAGGGTGTGGAGCGAGAGTAATGAAGTTTGGAAGGAATGGGATTGGTAGGATTGAGGGGGAGGTTAAGATGTTAGGGACCTGTTGAAAGGATGGGTTGTAGAGGATGTGAGGGTTGAAAGTTGAATGTATATTATATGGGTGATGGAGTTGGTTGATGGCAGAGATAGGGTTTGGATGAGTATTGGGATATGGGTAGGGGAAAGTTGAAAATGATAATTGCGGTATGATGATATGTGAAATGAGGGCGTAGTGGTGATGTTGATTTGGACGTGTGAAAGGATTGAAGGATGCTGAGGATTTTTAGAAGAAGTAAGACTTATTGTAAGGGAGAGGGATGTAGGATTTATGGGAATTAGTATTATTCGAGTGTGTAGGGAGATATATGCGTATTTTGGTCAAAGTGCGTGAGTGGCTGAAGATATTGGTAGAAAAGGTGCGTTTTGGGATGGTAGAGGATGTGTGGATAATTTTTTGACATTGCAAAAAAGGAAATGGGAGGAGAGGAAAGATGAATGATTTTAGGTTTTCTGTTTTGCAACAGGCGTATGAAAGGATTAGTCTATGGCAGTGTTAGTAATATATAGTGTTGGTGGTAGGTCTGAATGGATCAAAAGTATGTGTGATGTAGTGAGGTGTGTAGAATAAATGGTAAAGTGATTGGTTTATTTAGCGGAGTGGGCGGTGTGTTCTTCTTTTGGTTATTCATTGTATTGGGGTTCTGCGATTAGAGATGGGGTGAGAATTGTGTTAGAATGAATGGAAATGTAGGTGGGTGGAGGTTGCCTTACTATTATGCGGTGATTGGCTTTTGTGTGGTGATTGAGAGAGAAGTTTGAGAGGATTGGTAGAGATTTGCAAGGTGTGAAAAAGGAGGGGTTTGAAGGTAAACGTAGATAGAGTAGGTTCTGGTTGTGAGTGAGGACGTCCTCGGTTGCGTTATGTTGATGGGTGAGCAGCTGGAGACAGTGTCTGAATTTAATATTTAGGAATATTGTTGCATGAAAGGAAAGGAATGATGACAGAGTGTCGGTAGGAAGTTGTGAATGCGGAAGGTGGGCTGTGCAATAAATCGTTGTGGATGTAAGGAACTAAATTTGAGTGGCTAGGGTTTTTACATGAGGTTTGGTTGTTAACTGTGTTAATGTATAATAGTTGGGAGACTATGGTCTGGAATAAGAAGGTATAGATCTAAAGTTCAATGTGTTAGATGGACAATTTAGGTGCGTGTTAAGTGTGAGAAAGAATTGATAAATGAGGAATAAGTATTAGAGAGTTATGTGGTGTATAAGAAAGGGCGTAAATGAGAGAATAATGAAGTACGTTGAGTGGTTTGGTCATGTGGAAATGACTGAATGATAGTGCGGTTATGTCATGTCGGATGTATAGGTGTTGTAATGTGAGTGTTGTGAATCGACCGGCTTGGGATGATCGATAGAAAATTGTTGATTGGTCAGTATAAGGATGTTGTGGAGGAGAGAAATTGTGAGTTTGGCTGAGGCCGAGAATAAAGGTTCATAATTGGAGTGAATGCCGGGGTTTTGTGAGGGGGTTATGGTTGTGGCCCACTCACCTGGGCCAGGGGATGAAACCTACACTGACGATAGCGGTCCCATGAAGATCTAGGGTGGATTTTCTGACTGCGCAGAGTTCTCACAAAAAGGTATGAAGAGGGCGGTAAGGCTGGGCTTTCTTTTTCGATTTGTGTCCATATTCTTCTACTACTGCTTTTTGTTTCTGATGCATGTCAACGCACCTTACCCCCGTCTTGGGGAGAGAAGAAGACTGATATTAGTATATTATATATATATTTATATATATTAATATATATATATATAATTATATATAATATATTACTATATTATGTATATATATATATAATATTATATATATATATATATTATAATCTGATATATTATATATATTATTCTTTAAACCTTTTCTCAAGAAAAAAATAGTCGCTGGAATTGTAGTTACAACAATTTTAGCTTTTTCTTGTGATTTACAAGATTAATAGATATCGTACGGTGTTTATTAAAGTACTGCATGCAAACGTCGTTTATCGGGTTTGGGCAAAATAGATCCATAAGAGGTTGTTCCAGACTTTCCCCCAGGTGGGTACATGGTAAATTGGGGAGCATAGCTGGTAAAATCTTGAAGTCAGAGAGAGCATAAAGAAATATGAGACTGTGTAGAAAGCTGTGTTGCACTCGCAGGAACACTTCTCAATGGAGGAGGTTGTGGTGAGAGTTTAAGAGAGCAATTCTGTTAAAATACGCTGAATAAGAGAGTGGCGCAACATCGATTGATAAGATGAAAAAGTGACTCAACCATTGAATGGAGCAGAGTAGTGGAAATCACTCCAGATGCGTTGAGGCGCTACTCCTACACAGGGTAGAACGGACCACCCCATACAGATAACAACTGGGTGGTGTGAAGAAATTCTCGAATACGCCTCAGACATCCAACCTTTTAGAAGCTTGTTTAAAAGAGAAGTATTTGAAACTCATTTAAGGTCGACGAGAAAATAAACACAGAAAGATTAAGGACAGACGAAGTTTTGAGTGAAGGTGATTTCAAGAAGATACTAAAGGCTGTGTGGAAAATGTTTATGTGGATGTGGAAAAGATTGGAGGAGCTGAGCTTTTTGAGTTAATTGAAAACAACCTTGTTCTGCAATGCCCAAAGAAATTCGAGAAAGATCAGATGCTAGTTGATCCAAGGTGCCTTCTAGCGTGAGGTAATTGTTGTTGTTGAATAGGACGTCTATCAAATGAGGGAGTAATGATGGGTGAAATCGTCGGCATAGGAATGGAATGTGATGAAGCAATAGAGAGAGGTATTTTATGAAGTAGAAAGAGTTAGGGATAAAACAGGACCATGAGGAAACACCACTATTTGTAGATTTAAAAGGATGAAGCCGGTGGGCATTTCACAAAATACTGAATGAAGAGGCCAAGAACAGAGACTAGCCAGAGATCGGCAAAGTAGAGGCGTTCTTAGAAGCGACTGGGCGAGAGACGAAAAGATTAGAAAAATTGGAGACTGTTTCACAATCCTCCTGCTAGCTGAGATTCGAAATATAGAATACAGAAGTTTAGAGAGAATTTGGCGATAGTTGGTAGGTTGGAGATGGTTCCTTTTTTTTGTACAGGAGCACCTTTCCAGAAGAAAAAAGGCCAGAGTAAAAAGACAGAGAGGACTAAATTTAACAAGGTAGAATGCAAGCTTGAAAGCAAAAGTTTTGAGAACTATAGGAGGAAAACCATCAGAACCGTACGCTATCCGCTTTTTGGTGTTAAGCCTCTGAAAAAGCAGAAATAAAACACCTTTTGGAGAATTAACAATATTGCACGTATATAGTGTTGGAAGGAGGTGGCGAATGAAGGAATAGCACTTGAAATCGTCTAGGGTGGAATTAGAAGGGAAAAAGGTTTAGAGCAAGAGTTCATCTTAGTGGAAGGTAAAACGTCAGGGTTTTGTAGACGAAAAATACTGAAAGAAATGGCACAGCAAGAAAGAAAGTTAAGGAGTTAATATTTTTGAAATCTTATGTCAGAAAAAAGGACATGAGGAAGGATAGCCAGTAAGATTATTGCATTTCTACTGAGAAAAAGAAAATATTACTGACACGAGAAAAGAGTTGCACGATTCCGGAATGGGATATAAGGTTGCAAAGGATTTTAAATTTCTGAAAATGAACAGTAATTCTAAGGCTACAAGACGTCCCTGCGGCTAATAACACGAAAACAAGCAGAGTTAAACCCAAGGTTATCTAGGTTTAGTTGAAGGGAAAGAACGGAATATTCACCCCTCCATGCCAGAGAGAGAATTGTTTCTGGCTTTGCACACTCCGAGAGACACATTGAAGCTGAAGTCATTCCATGGGAAATCAAGGAAGTACGACCGCAAGTCGACATGTTAGCAGAACCGAAGTGCCAAAAACTTTTCTCGCCGTAGGCGCCGTTCTTTGATGCTCCAGCATTGAAGAGATGGAGCAGAAGAATAGTTCCCTGTGTCTCCTCCTTTTGGCACCAGAGAGGAAAAACTTCTACAGATACAGGATAGTAGAATTAGAGATTATGGAAAGGTTAGAACTTTTGCGGTTCATCTCAAGACGAGCAGAAGATACGAGTAGGAAGGTATGCATACTGCTCCGGGTAGATTCTGGATATAAAAGTCGTAGGAAGTTCACAACTTATCTTGAGAATTGAGGAAACGCAATTGGCTGTGGTAACGCTTTGAACTAAGATCAAGAATGATGATTTCAGAGAAATGTGAAGAAGAGAGAGGATGTGTTATAATTTTATTTATGACTTCAAGTTTATTTGAGCCATTAGTTAGAATATTCGGAAAACTCTAAATCAAAGACAACGGGAAAAAACATCATTGCACACATTGGCAAAACTGCCTTTGGCTGAAAATTGAGGGAAGAAATAGTAGGAGTCAACAGAGTAGAGTTTGAAGTCAGAACGCTCAAAAACTTCAGTTTCGGTTAAGAATAAGAGATGAGTTTTATAGGAGGAGAGGTGATGTTCAACAAAATGAAAATTAGATTTAAAACCGAGAAGGTTGCAGAAATTTATGAAGAAAGGAGATAGTGCATCAACATAGGCCGGTTCAAATTTCGTGACTTTGGCACAACTTACATCACCGCAGGCGGTCATGGCCATTTAATTGTGATGATGGTAAACTGGTGGATAAGGGTTATCATTTTGAAGGCTTTCGAGAATAATCGCGTGGCTCG
>JABUQX010111253.1:30000-32674 GCA_015478945.1 Trachelipus rathkii
TGGGTACGATTCTTTTAATATCGATATATTAGGGTATAATTATAAAGGTTAAATATAAAGTAAAATGTGTTGTTAAGAAATAATATTTGGTGAAAATCATTATTAGAAAGATCTTTGCCTTTGTTTTTCCTCGTTTTTCGTTTGTTTTAATTGAATGAGTTTGGTTAACACTTGCATTGATCGATTATTTGAGTCTTATTTACAGAATATAACAGGAATTTATAAAAGGAAACAGTCCAGATTAATTACAATGATATATAATATACTATATATATACTATATATAATATATTTATTATATATAATAAGTATATATATCTATATATATTATTATATATATTATATATTATATTTATATTATATATTCTAATATATTATATATTGAGTGCCTCCCATGTTTTGGGGTTCACGTAGCCGGCCCCCTGGGGATATATATATATATACTTATATTATATATCTATATATATATATATATATATATTATTTATATATATATTATATTAATATATATATATATTATATATATATATATATATTATATATAATATATATAATACTCTTATACTTATATATATAATATATATATATTAAATATTGATATTACAAACGAAAGTTTTAGGGTTTTGTTCACCACATATCATTTACATAATTGTAACCATGTGAGAAAATACGAAATGAAATAATTAATAGAAAAACAATACAATTCTTGAATATTTACTTTTTTATATTTTTCTCCATATTTTAAATTATCTCATATAATTCCTAAATTTTTCCTTAAATTTTTGTATTTCTTTTAGATTATAGAAACTTATACCTACTTCATTCAATACCTAATTTACTTACTAATTATAATCCAATATCTACTGACTTAATTAGAAACATATGCACGTTCTAAAATAACTTCATTTTATAAAAGTGTGATTTTCATCCTCGGTGTAAAAATTATTCACTTACTTGGATCAAAGGTAAAGAATTGTTCATACTTTAAATAATAATAATAATAATAAAATAATGAATAATAAATAATAATAATAACTAATAATAATAATAATAATAATAATAATAATAATAATAATAAATAAGTAATAATAATAATCAATAATAATAATAATAATAATAATAATAAATAATAATAATAATAAGTAATAATAAATAATAATAATAATAATAATAATAATAATAATAATAATAACTCACACAATAATAATAATAATAATAATAAATAAATACACTAAAATAATAATAAAATAACTTAATAATAAATCGATTAATGATAATAATACATAATAATAATACATAATAAAATAATAATTGATAAATAATAAATAATAATAATAATAATAATACATAATAATACATAACTAAAATAATATAATAATAAATAATAATAATAATAAGTAATAATATAAATAATAATAAAAAATAATAAATTATAATAATTATAATAATCAATAATAATCAATAATAATAATAATAATATAAAATAATTACAATAATAATAATAATAATAATAATAATAAATCAAATAATCATTAATAAGTAATAATAATAACAATTATTATAATAATAATAATTATGATTTATGCAAATAATAATAATAATTAATAATAATAATTGAATATAATAATAATGAATCATAATAATAATAATAAATCAATAATAATATAATAATAATAATAATAATAATAATATAATGAATAAATATATACTATAAAATAATAATGAATAATAATTAATAATATAATATAATAATGAAATAATAATATAATAATCAATAATAAATAATAATAATCAATAATAAGAATACTAATAAAGTAATCAAATCAAATAATTAATAATATAATAATCATAAAATTGAAAAAAAAAAATTTTAAAAAAATATAATAAAATAATAACAGAACGAAAATAATTTAGTATAAACATTGAAAAATATAAATACAATGATAAAACATAGAAAATTAAAAATTAGAAATAAAACATTATTAAAAAATAAACATACACAAAACTAATTAATATAAAATTAAAACAAAACCTAAAAAATATTTTTATAAAAAAAAGAAAATAATAAAAAAAAATACAAAATTAATAAAAAAAAATAAATCTTAACCAAATAAATAAAAGAATACAAAACAAAAATAAGATATCAAACAAGAGATAAACATTGAAGACAATACATGTTTAAAAAGATTTAAAAATTGTAACCGCCGTGAATCACGGCGGGAACGAAAAAAAATTAATGAAAATAACAAAATTAATAAAATAAAAATACAATTAAACATAAGAAAATTAATAATAAATCACGAAATAAAACAATCAAAGTGAGACAAAATCGAGAAATAACATTCATTCATATAAACCATAAAAAAAAAAATAAATATAAATAATGAAATATAATAATAATAATAATAATTAATCATAATCAATAACAGTAACTAATGAGATAGATACACTGAATAATATAAATATAATGATCAAGTAACTAATAAATCAATACATTAATAGATAATGAATAATAATAATAATTACACTAATAATAATAATAATAATAATAAAATAATAATAATAATAATAATAATAATAATAATAATAATAATCATGTTAATAATACCTGGGAAAATTTAACTAATACACGCCGTCTCCATATCCATTCCGTTATGCCTGTTTAATATTCCTCC
>JABUQX010111254.1:0-2500 GCA_015478945.1 Trachelipus rathkii
TAAGTATATATATATATATTATATATATAATATATATATATATATATATATAGGATGTACCGGGAACCAGAAATTTTGGTTCCGGCCGGAACCGGAACTTGCAAAATTTTGAAAAATTCCGGCCGGAACCGGAAAACTTTTCGATTTCCGCTACACCTTACATATTCTACTTAAAACTTGTCTGATTAACAAGTGGAGTCTCTCTGGAAGTATCTGGCATATTATCATATCCATACTGTGAGCTCTTAGTTCTGTAAGTCAAAATATGGATAAGCGGATCAATAAATTAGTAAAATAGGAATATATTATATAAAGATCTACGGGTCCTCAAAGTTCAAAAAGCTTCTTTCAGAAAAGCTTTTTTTAAAAACCTTTTTTTTAGAAGCGTGGGTAACGTGTTGAGGATAAAGAGATCACGGTTTAACTCACAAAAAGGAGAACAAACTTATTTTACGTACACCATAGCCATTTCCAATATTTCATATAAATATAACATTTTTAAGTAAAGAAAATTATTGGAATCTTGGCTTTAAATTTTTTATAAAATTTTTGCTTAACAGTTTAGTTATTAAAGCCGTTTTCCATTTTGCATTTGTGCTAACGCTCGATAAGGAAATGCTAATCCAGTTTTACACGAATTTCGGGCATAATCGAACGATTGTTTACAAATATTTTGATCAGCTGTTCTGATGGAGCACGTGGTTTTGAAATAAACAAAAATAAAAAAAATAACATTGTTTTTAATTACAAATAATTATCAACTATGGAGTTTTAATCGATTTGAAGAAATTAGATTTAAGCTAATTTCAATGAATGAAACATTCATCAAATCAACGACCACTCCGCCATCTTGTTTGTTTACATTTGTTCGTTAGCATTTCCCTTAAATTTGGTAAGCACGGGAAATAGCAACCTTCAGAATTTAGGAAATTCCTTACGTTTGGTGAGCATTTTCCTAAATTTGTGCTAAATTTGACAAAATGGGACGCAACTTTAGCATTTTCCTAAATTTGCGTTAGCAAAACTTAAAGTTAATTTCTTTTCCATAATAATAATATAATAATAATAATAATAATAATAATAATACATAATAATAATAATAATAATAATTAATAATAATAATAATAATTAATAAAATAATATTAATAATAATAATAATAATAATAATAAATAATGAATAATATAATAATAATAATAATAATAATAATAAGAATAATAATAATAAGATAAAAAAATAATAATATTAAATATAAATAATAATAAA
Organism: Trachelipus rathkii; assembly: GCA_015478945.1. Lineage (NCBI taxonomy): Eukaryota > Metazoa > Arthropoda > Malacostraca > Isopoda > Trachelipodidae > Trachelipus > Trachelipus rathkii. The sequence goes on from JABUQX010111254.1 coordinate 1,265, forward strand.
TAAAAATAATATTTATCATAATAATAATAATAATCATAATAATAATATAATAATAATAATAATAATAATAATAATAATAATAATAATATAATTAATATTAATAATAATAATAATAATAATAATAATAATAATAATAATAATAATAATAATAATTAATAATAATATAATAATAATAATAATAAAAATAATAGTAATAATAATAACGTGATGATTTTGTTGCTTTTTCAAGCCTCCTAAATATATTTCTGTCTACAGAAAGAAATTTTCTTTAGTTATTATTTCCTGGAATAATAATAAAAACTATTGATATAATAACGAGTACCAAGCTTTCGTCCGTACACTTTGGACATTTATTGAATAGTTTTTATTTTTTTATATTTTAACAATTTTGATAGATAAATATTGTTTAAACTTAATAACATAAATAAATAACAAAATTAATTAGTGTAAAGGTAAGAAAAGTTAACCTACGTGTGACTTTTTGTATTTAAAAAATGTTAAAAAATTGACATTTCATTTATATTTTATTGTTTATTACTGGTTTATGTTTCCTTAAGAGCAATGATTCCCCGAGGCGCAATTCATAAAAATCTTTCTTTCTTGTTATGATGGAGAAGCCCTCTTTTATGTTGTTATCGGGATTTTTGTGGTGCTTTTCTTTAAAATCTTGAAATATTTTACTCGGGTTATACCCATGTTGCATCATTTTCTTGTTGAGGGTATTCGTTGTGTAGCAGAGATGAACTATTTCTTTACGATCACTCATATTTTATACATTGAAATCGGTACACAACGTTTCTACTCTCACCATCCGAAAGCGCTTCACGAGTAGAGAAGCACGAGTTCAGTTTCAATGGCTTATAGAAAGATCTTAATATAAGCTTCTTCCCGTCTTTTGCTTTAATATGTTCTTTCAAAATTAATTTTAATTTGTTTTCTTCCTCTTTTTTCTGACTAATATTTTCAGTTTTATAATATACTAAGAGCTTATCTTTTTCATTTTCATTGATAGTATTGGCGAATAAATTATTTAAAGTGTGCTTTATAGTTTTCTCTATAATATACTGGGGGAAGTTATTGTTTATCAGATTCTTTGTTATTCTTTTAATTTCTAAATCAAAAAGGGTCCAATCAGACGATATCTTAAACGCTCGGTGAACTAAAGTCTTTATGGTAGCAATTTTGTAGTTTAGGGGAGTGAAGGAGTCGAAATTCAAGTATGTTCCCTTATCTGTA
>JABUQX010111254.1:10000-20005 GCA_015478945.1 Trachelipus rathkii
ATATATATATATATATATAGTTATATATATAGTTATATATATATAGAGAGAGACGAGAGAGAGAGACGAGAGAGAGAGAGAGAAGAGAGAGGAGTCATCATTAAAAGTCGAAACTGAAATTATCATAAAGAATTTATTACAAAAAAACTATATTTCCCTGCTTTAAGCTGCTTCCCAACCTATTTTCTAATATTGATGCACAAGTCCAAAGTTGAAAATAACCTTTCAAACATTAGCAGTTGATGGAAGTTTGCTGACAATATGCTATATATTTTATAGAGGACCTTCTCATCTAGATTTTTCTTTGAGAGATCTGTACCAAGATGGAGGGAGTCATTGCTGACAACAGAGACTCATCAAATAGGTAACTTTTATGAAATGGAGGAGAATTTGCTCTTAATTTTATTCCATAAATTCCACTGCTTTTGAATACTCATCCTCTGGAAGTACTGTGGTCTGATATCTTGGGTTAAAAATATTGATGCCAATAAGTTTGAGCTCTCTGTTACTTCCTGATGCATACCTCCTTTTGACTTTTGTTTTAAATCTGTCTGTTGAGTGGTGGATAGCTGTTCTAGCTCCATATCATATTTTTCCAAATAAAACATCATCACTTATTTTTACAGTCATTGCCTTCTAGCTTGGTTGATGCTGTGCCACACACTCTACAAATGAGTTTTATTATAATCTTTTGAAATGTGATCGATGGGTAGAAAATGAAATCCTCAAGAGCTCGAAACAAGAATCATGTTTTAAAACATGTTAAATTTACAATATATGTATATATATATATATATATATATATATATACTATATATATATATATATATATATATATATATATATATATATATATATTATATATATATATATATATATATATATATATATTATATATATATATATATATATATATATATATATATATATATATATTATATATATATATATATATATATATATATATATATATATAATCATTCTCACAATAATATAAAATCAGCAGAAATTTTTTTATTGCCTTTCAGTTACTCTTCGATTGAAAAATTGAGAAAACCATATCAACATGCTAAAGAAAACATTAATAAATACAGTTTTTAAATATTTTATGCATTTGTTTTTTTATATGGCTTAACCATTGTTTTTATGTGGTTTAACCATGCGTTTAAACAAGGGTTTAAACCAAATGTTTAAACATCCCACCCTATATATATATTAATAATTTTATTAATAATAATATATATATATAATATATATATATATATATTATATTATTATATAAATATATAAATATATTAATATATATATAAAATATATATATATATATATATATATATATATATATCATATATATTCTTTTTGCAAAACGATCGTCAGGGACATGTTTCAAAAGTTGTCAACACTTTTTTTCGACTGAACTTTGTGCTTATATAACAGTCTAACTATCAGCACAACAATACGGCGCGGAATACAGGCGGAATGAGACCTGTTTAGTTTTCCAAAAATCTTTGGCTAGGTTAAGACACAGCGATTAAATCACTGGTCGACAAAATTTAACTTTTTGTCTCTTAAATGGAATATTATACAGGCTGCATCTTATGGTTTTTTTTTTCACTGATTTCGAATATGAAAAACCAATTTGTGGAGCATTTTGTGGATTCTATTTCCCATGATAGCGCTTTTCAATAACTGACATTTTTGGTGGTGGAAACGTTCACCGTGTTCGTCGTAAAGATTTTCTGGAAAGAATTCTTAGTGTGAATCTTAGAATTGTACTTTCAGAAACATGTTACATCCCAGCTCTTTGTAATTTTAAAGAAGTTCTGAAACTAATTGTAAATAGTTCTCAACTTTCGCCTTCCCAGGAAATCCCATTACAACTTTCTTAAAAAAAACTCCCCATGGGGATTCCTCAACAACATTTAATCTTTTTTAGAAGTCTTGGTCTTTCATAAGCTCCCGCATTTATGTGCCAACAAATATATCCTCTCTAATTTTTGCGTCACTGATCCTGGGGAATTTATTTTTTTACAAATAGAAAGCTTTAACCATTTTAATCTATTACCCTTATAAAATTTTTCATTAAGCCAAGTTTGATATGCAAGGGAGGAAGATACCCCTTTCAGTCCGACTGGGTCACTGGTGACCCATATTTTTTTATCGATATTTTTGGCTAAAATGTATCGATTTTTACGATTTTTTTTTAAAAAATATACTAAAAGTATCGATTTATATCGATAGAATCACTCAAAATGCCAAAAAAATTATCAGTGTCCTTACAGCGGTCGTGCGAAGATGGTGTCGGAGACTCGCTCTACAATTTTTAATTTTTTGGTGAAGTGGTGGTTAGTTGGTGTTATCTAATTATTACACGACTTATTTTTTTCTCTTTTTTTTGACATTTTTATGTAGTAGAGAGACTAAATAAAAAAAGTTATTCTTGTAACTTTTTGAAAAAAATGAGTCTATCACCGCCAAAATAGACTCCGTTTTACGTGTTCCTCAGGTGACCCATCAGGACTTAACAGTCCTAATTCAAATATACGACAGAGTATGTATTTTTTTATGTATTATGTGTGTCTAGCCATAATAAATATATTGCATATATATATATATATACTATATATATATATATATATATTAATATTATATATATATATAGGTATATATATATATAATATTATAGATATATATATTACATATAAATATAATATATATATATTATATATATATTATATATATATATATATATATATATATATATATTATATATAATATATATATATATATATATATATATATATATATATTTATAAGTCAAAGAGAGTATGAGGATAGAGGAACTAACAAAATATTATGTCATCTTGCCAAAAACATTTATACAATCTTCTGAAAGTTTGCAATTCATCTTCTCAATCACTTTCATTAATTTCAAGTTAATGTTCCTGCAGAAAATGCTTCATCTATTTGGACTGATTTTTCATCTTACTCGTCCATGGACAACTAGAGCAATCTTCCTCTTCTCCTCTATCTCCTGTCAGGAGTTCCAAATCATTACAACTAACAGAATGTATATGACGGGGTGCACTGGATACTGATATCGATTCTATAATAATTTTTCTCAAACAAGTAAAACCGATTATTTTATGATACTTCTAATTATATCTATATTCCTATAGCCCTCACCTGTATTCTGTCATATCAGACTTTTTAGTCTATTCTCTACTCTTATTTTCAGAATCATTTGAAATCTCATATCATCTTTTACATCAGTATAGCCTTCGGCTTTTGATATCCTTCACAATCTTAGCAGATTCATGTAGTCGTCTTCTGCCCTTATTAACTATGGTAAGTCCTGTGTAGTAGCTCTTGACATAGGGTGTACTGCTCTCATATATGATAGTAGACTTAGACTCTATCTTCACCAATCTGTTATATTAGCTAGAGTTGAAGGTCAATAATTTACAAATTGTTCATTACTTTCTAACTTCACCGACCCTCTATCCTTACCACTCAGCGTTTGTACTCCATCTCTTTTCCATAAGTTTTCTATACTCCAGCAAGAGGATGAAGGAGCTTACCAGAGATATTTCGTTTCCTTTATAACGAAGTGAGTAGGTCTCCCACGAATTTTATGGAAACTTCAACATCAATTTGTTTGGCATAGAATCTCTTTCATCTCATCCACCTCATGTGGAATTCTATTTCACCTTTTAAATTTATCGTAAAAATTTAATTTAATCCTTGAAGCTCACCTGAAAAGTTTAACAGTTAGTTCCTTCTAGCATTGGTTGCTATAGTACTTGTACAAAACAATCAAAGTAAAAAAAGATATGTGACAATTCCTAGAAGCAAAAACTTTATTTCAATACATTAGTGAAATTATTGAGAACAGCACTCCCTACTAGGGTGGATGAAACCCTTGTTTAGTTAGAATAGCTGAGAAGAGGAAAACTAATCTAGCAGTTTGAACAAACCTCATAGTTTGTATGAGACAATCTTAGCAACCGGTGTGATTTCTAGTTTCGAAGACCTTTTTTTGCTTATGTTAATTAAGGCCAAGGACGTTTATAGTGTCAAAAGGAGAAACAGGCAATCATCAATAGAAAAGGAAAAGTTAGCAGGCGTCTTTGAGATTGAAATTTTGTGAATTGAGCTTTTAAAGGGTTGAATTTCATAAGTTTGAGATAACCTTACTCAAAAATTCTAACCAGATCAGCAAGAATAGAATCAGAAAGATTAATAAAAGATGATACTTTAGATGCAAAAGACGGAACAAATTTTAAATGAATAGAAGAATGGAAAGCCGAGTCATCGGCATGTGAATGGATATAATTTGTTGAGCAGCTGAGGACATTGTTAATGAAATGTGCAAATAGAGTAGAAGATAATATAAAACCTTGATCAACACTACTGTTACTAGGAAAGTAGGAAGAAGACACCACATCAATAATAGATGATACGGAAAGATTGAAAATAAAGTTACACAAAAGTATACTTTACTTTTTATCATAAAGAACATATTAAAAAGAAGATACTGTCACAAATATAATATCTTAGTTTAGGTCTTTCAACATTATTCAGACGAATAATGAATTTTTAAAATTTCATAGAAATCTTAATAAACTAAAATAATTTTTAAATCAAAAAAATTTCCTCTCAGAATTGAATAAAAGAAAAAAAAATTGTGGATTTATTTCAATTTTCATTTTTCAATTCATAGAAGCAAAAACTTTATTCCAATACAAAGAGAAAAATCTCTATAGAAAGTTAATAAAATAAAATACAACAAAAGATCTATTTCAATATCTAAAATGCAAAAAAAAATGTGATTATTTATATATAATATATAACTATATCAGTAATTATATACTATATACTATACTATAATAGAAAATATTTATAATACTAATAATATAATCATAATAAGTAGTACAGTATAATATATACTATAATAATTAGTAAAATATATATCTAGTATATATACTAGCTATTATTTTCTTTGTCACATAGTATATATTCAGTATATAGATATGTAATTTATATCTATTAGGTTATACTAGCTTTGTAATAATAAAGAAGTTACCCGCATGATTACTGCACTCTGAAAGCAAGATATGTAGCAATGCTCCAGAAAACGGGATAACATATATGTGGATACGTCCAAGCGGCTTATTGAATTCCTGTGTGAAAAATGCAAAATATACAATTTACTCTTTTTTTTTTTTTTTTATTTTATCCTCCAAAGACTACGATAGGTACAATCTGAGAAAACTAATGGGACATACTTTCTAGTATCCCTAATCGTCTTGGAGAACCAAATATACAAGATTTTTTTTTTTTAATAACTAAGAATTACCCCATTGGGATAAACAACCGCGGCAAAGATTGCAAAGAGTCGGGGTCTCTCTTGGTCTCCTGGGTGACGACGGGGTAGGACTATTTCCCCCCCTCCGGGAGGGCCTCCGAACTGCCGCTCTTTGGTATTTTGGTGTGGTGTCGGGGGGCTTCCTCCGCCCCTCCCCTATCGGGTATGGAAAACGTCCCCCTCTGTTCCCCGTGGCTCGAGCCCCCTAAAAGAATTTTTATACGCTGATTTTAGAGCTTTATAAGTTTTACTCTACAAATTGTAGAGCGTGTTAGATATTATACAATAAAAATAATAAAAAAAAAGTGTAAATTTTTTTTTTGGCATTTACCATTAAAAGCATTCACTGCACGCTGATTCCATATGTTTTATCAGTTTTCTTGTACCTATCTTAGTTTTTGAGATATCTATAGCGGGTAAGCTTTTTAGTTTGGGGCCCATATATATAACTATATATATATATCATATAATATAATATAATACATTAATAAATACTATATATTACTATATGAAATTTATATATTTATCTTTAGCTTCACCTCTTCTGAATATAATACGCAACTCCGAATATAATACATGCTTTATCAATATGTCATAATTTTTTTAACAATAGTTTTATACGAACAATTTGGATATTAGTTTTATTACATTAGGTTTATTCGGTGGGGTTGTATTAACATTATATTTTATATAGGCTATTATAATAATATAGCTAATATATACATACTTATGAACTATTTAATGACTAACATGCCAGTTACTAATATATTACCGCATATTAGATTTATATGCTATAAGGATACAAATATAGTATTAATAATCATTTGGATTATATATATTATATGTAGTAGTTATATATATACATAATATAATTATTATTATATAAGTATAGTATTTATATATAATTAATAATATAATTTACTAATAAATATAGGTTATTAAATATATATTGAGTGAAGTGATTTCTACTTTCATCTCGCGGATAGTATGTATGTTTACTGGGAAAATTCTAATTGTCCCTTGACGGCTCTTGGAGTTGATTTCCTTGATAAAAGATTACTATAATGGTAAATTTTTAATTAAGCATGCATTTAAATAAAGCACTTATCAGTTCCGGGGTGTGAATGAGAGGAGAAGAGATACTGGAGGAGTCTTAGTGATGAAGGTAAAGTTTTGAGAGCAATTACAAGTATAAAAAAATAGTCTTGGGATTCACTCTCGAGGACCGAAATAATGCGTATTTGGACATCTTCGAGGGGTTGTCCGGGGCGTGTTCTGCATGCGGAATACGACGCGAAGACAAGTGACACCCACTTTACCTCATGGGACTTGCAGAAGTCAGCGGACACGGGAGAAGGGTTGTGCCTGCTCAATGGATAGGTTAGGGTGTGGGCTACTTTAATGTACCTTATGGTGGATATGTGTGCGTGCATAGCCTGTGGGTAAGCAGCTGTTGGGTATATAGTTGCGTATGCACACATTACGTATGCTGCGAGTCTGAAAGATGAGGACGGAAGGGGAGAGTGGGAGTCACTAGTATTAGAATATCGGAGGCGCGTATAGAGGGATCTGGCGTGGTAAGGGGGTGGTGGATAGGAGTGATTAAGGCAGCATAGGTGCAGACGTCGAGTGTCAGAACAGTGTGGGCGGGGGAGAGACGATTCTGGAAGTGGACCAGGAGAATGAGACTACGGAGACTTCTAAGGGTAAATCCGGCCACTCTCAGCTAGGAAGGTCGGATACTCAAATCTGTCCTATGGGATTGGACTGGCTGGGCGCAAATGTACGATTGGTTGGCATTTGTTTAAGTCATTTAATCTTCTCCTCTAGCTAATTTTTTCCAGAGCAGCGTGATAGTCTTTAGGGTATAGGTTGGGTTGTTTCGGTCCATTTCCGAAATTTCTCCTTTATCTGGTAAGTTAAAGGTTTTATGTCCCGGTTCGTTCTTTATTGGATGAACGGATAGAACGAGAGAAGGATATAACTTGCCAGTTTTCCCATCCATAGTAACTGCACCTATCTAGATAAATAATTAATAGTAATCGATGTACACGCGTTATTGTCCAGAGTCTGAGTTTAGTACATGCAGGGCAGGATAACACGCCGTTGTATCGAGAGGGATACATAGTTGCAGGGCAAGGCTAAAATCAGGAGAGCCGTGACGGGAATTATGACATCGTGAGTGTAATATGAGGATAGTATGCAGTAACTATATATATATATATATATATAACATGTAGATATATATATATATATATGATTACTATTATATTATTAGTACTTCAGGTAACATATATATAGTATCATTAACAAATCTAGATTTAATCATCTATAATTTCGAATATGATGATGTAAGACACAGTTGGAACATCAAGTCACAAGGAAGCAACTTTAAACCATGAGAAAATGGAGTGATAGAAGAAATGTAACGCTGATTATTCTAATATTCAGATATTAAGCCAAAAGGCAGAAACAATGAAATAAGTGATAACAATAACGAAAACAATAGTAATAATTAAAAGATAAAACGATACGGGTGCATACAAAAGCATTGGATAAGCATACACCGAACATGCGTAACAGTATCAAGACACAAGACATCTCAGTAGTTCTAGTTAGAAAAAGATAAGGAGAAAAAAATAACAACCAAACTAAGAATAAATTTGGCAGTCCTCTGGGCAAAAGTCCTGGATTCAACTTCTGTAAGCAAATCGGGATCATTATAATGTGAGAGGACATTAATTCCTTTAATCCGCGAGGTAGAAGAGATAACTACTTTAGTTTTGCCTCTTTCGAACACTAAATTCCTGTGAGGTAAATTAATCAGTTTAAGTTTAAGTTCGTGTTATTGTGTTACTAACTTATAAAAGGGCATCGTTAACAATGTACTAATATATAATATATATACTAGTTCTAAATGTCTGTATACTTATATAGTATATTATATAATATATAATTATCATATACTAGATATAAGTATATATGATAGATATATATAGGATACATCTTGAGGTACTATGACTATATATATATATAGTATATATTGAGTATGATCACTGATGACAAGCTATCTAATGGAGTGAGGATACGCTTAATTGGGTGATAGACTACACGCTGACCATTATAATACAGCCGCTATCGTTATGCAGGTGAGTACCGTATTATGAGCTTAGCATCAAGTTTTAAGTGTTAAGCCGAGATTGAAAGTATTTACAGTATTATTTAGATGATGGCAGTAATATACCAGTCTTACTAATGTCAGATTATAATAGACTATTGTGGTAAGAGCTAAAGGGATTAGTACAAGTCCTACGTGTCACGATGATTACGTTTAAATACTATCTTTACTATTAGTATATACGCTATTATAGTGACGAGACTAAGATCTATATCACTGCCAAATATTATATCAGTAGATATCACCTAATACCTGTCAGTCTAGAGTAATAACTGTCATACACTCAATATAGTATGCATGTAATGCAGATATCTATAAATAATATAGTCTATCTATTATAGTTAGTTAGTAACTATGATATATATATTATATATACTACGATATATGATATATTATATATATTATATATATATAACTATATAATTGGAAATATCAACTTAACTATATTATAATATATTATAATATATAGTACGTATTAATCATGGGATACGGAACACGTTATATATATATTAGTAGTACTATATTATATAATCTGTTTAATATATATAATTATAATAGATAAGTAAATATAGTATATAAGTAACTGTAATATAATATAACTATACGGATATATTATATAGTATCTTAATATATAAGTGAATACTATATACTATATACCATACTATATAACTATAGGATAGTATTAGGTATATATTTACGCACTATAGTCAAAATATAAAATTTCCGTGATATATATATTATATATATATATATACGTAAATATATATATTATTATTAGTATGATACCTACTCGCAGCCACTAATGACTCATATACCTTATTTATACTATAGTATATATATCAGCATTTACTATATCTTATATTATATATAAATTAACACACATATCTATATATATATATATACCTAGCTATATATATATATAAGGGTAGTAACATATATACACTATATATTATATATAATTATTCTGTAATAATATCTCACTAAGAGATCACTATATGAAATAAATGATCAAACGTGTATCTGGTAGGCATATCTATGTACTAACTAGATATATAGCCTAATAATATCAGTCACAAATAATATACTTAGCTATTCTCAACCTGTATACGTACTATCCAGTGACGACGTATTCTGGTGGATACGCTTATACATAGAGTTAGTAGTATGAGTGATATATATAACAGCTATCTAACTAGTGCAATAAACATAGTAAATATGACCTAATTACTTACTCCTCAATTCATTATCATATATTATCACTACCGTATATCAGTATTAAATCATAAGACCTACGCACCTATATATATAATACCCTATTAACTTGCCTATCAGTATATACGCGAGCCTAGTGGACCCCGCGGGAGTCACTCTTTGGACGACACACGTAAGCCACACCCTACCGGGCCCACCTTTTTGACCCTTGACTGGACCGTTGGTCCATTTCTGACCCGCACAAGGT